>CM067382.1:58747934-58810783 GCA_034510155.1 Eucriotettix oculatus | reverse complement strand
TCCCTGACTTAATTTCAACTATATAGACAATATTTAGTATTACGTTATTAATAATTGCAAAACAGACATTTAAAAATTGTAATTAATTTCTGGAAATGGATTGTGCGCCAGTTTAACAATAAAGATATTAAATCTTAGAGAGAGAGACACGAGAGGATATTCAAATATTGTAAACAGGTGAAATAAAGAAGATGAACAACATCAGAGTTGTAATATTAAATATCATGGATCGATATTTTGTTTTAGAAAGACAGACTACGCGAGGGTCTCTCCCATAATAGCATAGGAAGGGATAGAAACGGGGGATATGGAAGATAAAGCAAGGTAGACAGACAAGGAAGGGTTGACTGGGACCCACGGGCAGTAGGGAAAACCCTAAAAAAATGCCGCATCATGTTGGTTAAACCATTCTAAATACGGTTTACCAGATCAGTGTCATTTTTTTGACCTTGAGAGAGAATTAGTGGTATACTTAATGTGAAGCATTGACATTAATTCTTAAATCAAAACATATTATTATGTAATTATAATTCATTCGGTTTAGGAAAATAGATCCGGTTTCATAGTTTGTACCAAACTTAAATCCAGCTCTTATATTCGTCACAAAGTTTCAAATTCTCTTTCAACTAAACGAGAATTGAGGAACTGAATTAGGAAAGAAGTAAGAAACACTTAAACGCATCAAACCATGAGTAAGTGAATTTGTAAAGAAGAGAGAAAAATTGAAAGTTATTAAAGCAACGCTTTTATTTATGCTAACAAATTCAAAAATCCTTAAACTATAGCATGGAGGACCTATTTAATCCCTAGCTTTGTTGCTCTCTCTTCCCCATCCCTTTTTTGGAATCCGTTCATTTGCTACGATACTGGAGTTGTCACTATGTGCGTTACCGTCAACTGAATATTGAACCAAAATTCTTCACACCCCAAAAATAGAATACGAGGTCAGTTCTCTTCACTTTTGGGCCTGTATGTTATTAAAGAGTATGATTAGGTAACTACGGAAACTTCCCATATACCGGAACAAAAGAAATCAATTGAACAAAAGCTCAGGATGGAAAGAATCTGTAACAACCCTGGAACAAACCCAGGACCTCTCCTCTCTATGCCTTGAGGTTAGTGAATAAAGTTGGCTTTGGTACTTTCTCCTTTCTAAACATGTCCTTATTTTCTTATATATTCATTGGAAATTACCGTTCCAAATTTCTAGAAATGAGTTTTTAAAAAATTAGGTATAGTCTCTATATCACAATCGTAATGAAATACTGATTATAACCCCTATGTATGATTCAAAATTGTCAGCACATGTGTGTTACTTCCTGTGTCTTTTTCATAATTACCCCACCACTTGCTTTCTCTCTGTGCGTGTCTAATCGAGAAGAAAATAAGTCTGATTTCTGAAAAACTAAAAAGACCGGTTGGGCAGTAATGATGTTTGAGCCTAATTTCCCTTATAAATTAAGTTATATTCGCCTCAACGGGAAACAAGGCTATTGCTATTATTTCGGGAAATATGCAAATAACAATAGTTTGTTCATGATAAGAATAGAGAGAGAGAGAGAAACATTTATATGACAGACAGACAGACAGGAGAATACGTTTTTGAAAGCATCGTCGCTGAAGGTGAAATATATTGAGCGTATTGAATGAATAAGTTTCTTCTCCGTAAGTCCGTTAAAGTCTCCGTATCCGGAAGTCGGACACTGGTATCCAAGTACGGAAACCACGGCCTCGGAGTACAAAAGGGAAGTCGCACGATACGAGTCTGATAGTAAAGGTCGCCGAGACGGATTTGCGAGCGACGAAGCCCGGCGATGGCGATGGCACTAGCTGTTCCATTAGCACCTCCGACAGACACACACTCACTCCCCTCTAACCTCTTACCACTAACGCACGAACGAACGCATGCGAAGTCGACAGCTGCCGGTGACTCGAAAATACACCTCTTAGTTGGGAATAATTCAATGAATTTGAATATTAAAGTATTCATTTTAACTGACCATACATTTGACCATTTACAGTACAACGAATTTAACGTTGATCGTCGAATAAAAGTCATTTGTGTGCAATATTACTGAATATTAAAATATAAACCAGTGATACTTTCTCCATTTCCCTCTGCTCCGTTAATAGCAAATTCAAAAAAATATTACGTAAAACCCCAGAACATCAATTTTAATACGGTTTTCAAAGTACAACGAAAATTTAATTATGCTTTTCCTTATATGAGGTACTCATTTCAAAGGGCCAAATCGAATGTATTAAATACGAAACATTTTCGTTGACAGATATTTTTTTTTCACGGAGGGGGGCAGAGAAGTAATAGATTTGCCTCATACAACACCACCGAATGTTAATTTTTTGGTTTTAAAAATGTTGGAAATTAAAACTGTAACAAATTTTTTAAGTCCATCTGTAGTTAATAGTGTAAACCTTGGTTGTAGCAAAAAAAAATCATCTAATAATTGAATTATACGTTTAGAATCTTCAATGTTACCTACTACCGAGCTATGTAAGTAAGGTCAAAAATTATTATTATTAAATATTTAAATTAATCTGGGATTTATAACAGTAACAAATAAACATCAAAACGACAAATAAGCTAAAATTCAATACATTGGTTGCAATGTTACGTCCACAATTTTGGGATTTCTTGAGGCAAAAAAAGAAAGAAAGAAATAGATGAACATATTTCTTTTGGTGTTAAATTTCTTGAATGTATTCAAATATATATATATATATATTAAATTACAAAACAGAGGCCCAAAACACAAAAATTTTGTGTCGTCAACAGCGTCCAATGACGGTATAATTTATTATTTGTAATCGTCTCCTTCTAGCTTTATTTATAACTTAAACTGATTTATAGAGACGTTATTCATTATTAGATTAAAATTTACTGTACTTATAAACGTTTCTCCCTGTCCCATCCCCCACCATAACCATGCAAGCCTTCCATGTAAACACTGAATTCCGAATCGACACACATGGACAAGATCCTAAAAGAAGGATCTCTTTCGCGCGGAGTTGTACTGACCATTTGTGTTACACGGGAATGGATGTTTTAAAGCAATAGAACTGTATAGACATGACATATGAGGTGGGGATATTTTCATATATCCGTAATGAAAGTATATCGCGAATAAAACTACTTTATATATATATTTCTAATTATACACGACTAATAAAAAAAATATTTTTTTCATAAAATAATAACTTTCAAATTGAGAGGAACGATATATATAGGTAGGTGGTTCAGATTACAGGTGTTAATTTTAGGTTTTGCTAATAGTATCTACTAGGACTACCCAGTATTCAAAATTATTATTATTATTAAAAAATTTCTAATAATTCCTAGGAATATATTTCCGCGATTAGCGTTAAATATTTTAGAATTACTGTTTTTTTCATATTAAGGAGCTGATGAAAAATATGAGTTTATTAGAATTATTGAATGTTCCGATAGTTTCCATACATTTTAATTGGATGTGTGGAATTCGGAATTCAATCAATACTGCATTCGTAAATCTTTCTAAGTAGTTTCAGCGTTATAAAGTTGATCTAATAGAGAAAAGAGACATGGGACCCAAAGTCTTGGTGGTCGTCGCTGATCCAAGTGTCATCCCCCCTGAGGGTTGCGGCATGACAACCGTGAAATGTAACACCGAGATGGTCTCCAGCAATAATTCCATCCCCGTAGTACGCACGTCTCCAGAATTAAGCGAAATTAATCCGAAAAAAAAATCCCCTTAGCTGAAGTTTTAATTGAAATATTGATGAAGAGGGGCGTGATTGACTTACCTGCGAAAGGGTGATCAGAGCCTTCATGCAGCGCCTAGGAAGGAAGGACCTGTCCAGCAGCACACGACGACCAACACTGGCTTGCCGTACTCTGCAGTGGCGCCGCGCCGCCGTGGCCACGGGAACGACGACGATTCCCCCACCGTCTCCTTCCTCAAGACCGGAGGTTTTTGTTGCCGTCGAGAAGAGGAGGAGGAGGAGGGGGTTGTTAATCAACACGAGACCCGCGACGGATGCCTGAAAAGCGCACAAGATTTTTATGAAGAAGAACCTGCCTTACTTAGCGCTTTCTCACTCGGGGAAATCTAATCAAAGATGCCGCAAAACACACACAAAAAATGAAGCCGTTAGTCTTCACCACATTCAAACTTACAGAATACTTGCTTATAAAGGCATTATTTTTCTATTTGTGCTGTGTTTCAAAGAAGCGCGTATCAGATTTTTATTAATATTTTAAAGGCATAAAGTAGAGGCGGGTAAGCTAAGCTGGCTGATCCTAAAGTTTCCGAATTACGCATGAAACATTTAAATACAGTAAAATTTAAGGGTTGTAAGAAAATCCATCTTTTTTTTATAAATCGCTCATTGCTTCAGTACGAAGTTGATAAATAAAACAGATTTTGGGAGAGTTCAACGTCAGAAAATTATTAAGATTATATGAAGACGTTACATACGGGTAATACAAAATAATGATTAATTATTTGAAAGTTTATATTGTAACATGAAAAGTTACACTTAACAATGCAGGCCAGCTTGCGAGTTGCAATTGTTGAGGAACGACGCAGCCCGGGCCAACAATGTAGTCTGGCGAGACTTTAGGGAGGTCGTCATGGGGTAGTGGAAGGAGCAGGAGGTTGTGTCGGCGGGACGACGAGAGAATGACCACGCCATCCCTGCAGATATAATTTTTTCTCGTGCTCTGATTGGAATTAAAACTATTAAAATCATCTTTTGGTATTTTTCGTGAAAAATACTGAAGACTGTGTGAAAGGTTTTCATCACTAGGAAATATTATCAAGCTGATACTTAATATATTCCTTTTTTTATTCATACAATAAAAAACTTTTATCATAAAGATCATCAATTTGTACATTAAATGTTCCAATACACGCAATATTAAAATAATGAATACAAAATTAAAATGGTGCATATAATTAACATGTAGGTAGGTAACTTAATCCATTTAACTAACCTACTTTAGCAGTTGGGTTAGTTGCCTTTAATCCTATTAACTATTTTAGTTACAGGTAGGCAAACAAAAGATTCTTACGAGTTCCTTAGTAGTTACTATTTTATTAAATTACTTACACCTGCCACCACGTTGCTTTTTTTGCTTACCACTCTTAAGAATCACAACAAAACTGCCCGTCCACTGACTGGTCTTTCTTTTCTTTTCCCACACAACCCAGCCACGCACGGACAACGCTTTAACTTCTGCACTTACCCATTTATAATTTTAATTTCTCACACTACATTCTCAAAGCCTTAACAGTTTTTAAATTTTGAACTAATTGTTTCAGTTGTTGGACTAAGTGTTTCAGTTGTTGGACTAATTGTTTCAGTCGTTGGACTAATTGTTTCAGTCGTTGGACTAATTGTTTCAGTCGTTGGACTAAGTGTTTCAGTCGTTGGACTAAGTGTTTCAGTCGTTGGACTAAGTGTTTCAGTCGTTGGACTAAGTGTTTCAGTCGTTGGACTAAGTGTTTCAGTCGTTGGACTAAGTGTTTCAGTCGTTGGACTAAGTGTTTCAGTCGTTGGACTAAGTGTTTCAGTCGTTGGACTAAGTGTTTCAGTCGTTGGACTAAGTGTTTCAGTCGTGACAGTTTCAGTTGGACTAAGTGTTTCAGTCGTTGGACTAAGTGTTTCAGTCGTTGGACTAAGTGTTTCAGTCGTTGGACTAAGTGTTTCAGTCGTTGGACTAAGTGTTTCAGTCGTTGGACTAAGTGTTTCAGTCGTTGGACTAAGTGTTTCAGTCGTTGGACTAAGTGTTTCAGTCGTTGGACTAATTGTTTCAGTTGTTGGACTAATTGTTTCAGTTGTTGGACTAATTGTTTCAGTTGTTGGACTAATTGTTTCAGTCGTTGGACTAATTGTTTCAGTCGTTGGACTAATTGTTTCAGTCGTTGGACTAATTGTTTCAGTCGTTGGACTAATTGTTTCAGTCGTTGGACTAATTGTTTCAGTCGTTGGACTAATTGTTTCAGTCGTTGGACTAATTGTTTCAGTCGTTGGACTAATTGTTTCAGTCGTTGGACCAATTGTCTCGGTTATTGGACTAATTGTTTCAATTGTTAAAAAAAATCTCGCCGTTCTCCCAACGTTCAACCAGTAAAGCGAAACGCAGTGAAGTAATTGACGGAGGTTAAGAAAAATATTGTGAATGGGGACCAGTATAAGTCCTTCACAAATACGACTAGTGAATAATAAATATATTTCGTGCGACAGCAGTGATTTTTGAACGACTGGTAGACGTTTTTACGTCAGGAGATCTTAATGCGCGGATGAAGCACGAACCGTTTATTTGCTTAAAATCCACGGCATGACGTCATAATACCAGTGACGGACAAACACACATTGCCAGTCTCTATGGTGTAGTGGCCACAGAGGTCCCGGGTTCGATTCCTGGTAATGACTTGGGTGTTGCTGTGCGTCTTTGTGTTCCCAAATCCAGTAACCCTGACAATGAAGATAAGACTCCCAAAAATTGTAAATTAGTCACTAATGGCCTCAGCTGTAGCTGCGACTTTAAATAAAAATAATAAAATAAAGACATACATATTTTATAATTTATAAAATACGATCGTACTGAATGTGAAAAAAAACCCACAAGAATGATCCTTTAATAAAAATATTTACCAAATAAAAAATCGCATATGTTTCATGTCGTGTTTTGTAAAACAAAATGTTTAAGCTTCCGAATTTTGCAATAGCAAACTTGACAACAGACGACATTATATTCTGTTTTTTTACCAGTAATTAGCTTCCATTCTTCAAGAATTTTTAAAACTGCTCTTTTTCAAATACTACATGTATATTAAATCTTTAAATTTGAGCAATTTTATTTCAATACACTCAATTTTTATATTTCACTGGCCTTGTTTATAATTTTAATGATGTAATAATACTACACAATATATTGATTTCGACGACGAAATATTCAATATTATTGACCAATGTAATTAAGTGTATTCACTTCTTGAAATATTGCACAAAATTTTGAGTTAAAAGATTGTATGTGAACTAGTAATAGAAACATTCAGTGAACGGTTGCTATATTATTGGACTATTGTACCTGAAATTAAAAGAAAAAGTGGACAGTATAATTTCTTTAAAATAGCATAATGTAGATTGTATCATGTCATCTATTCCAGCACCGCTTTATCAAAATTATAAAACTGCTTCAATTCATTTCTAAAGAAATTAAGTTTTTACACTGGATAATTCTCTCTACATTTACTAAGCAAGAGTTCTATTTGATCAGTTTTATAATTCCTTTACAATAATCACTGCTTTTAACATTCCACAAAACTGGGTAAAGTTAGTTACAGCTCATTATAAAATAAATTTACGTTTTTTTGTATGTAATCGTAGCCATCACATAAAGCAATTTGCAATATGTTTTATCACTACACTCTGATGGCCGCTGCGTAGCCTAAACCAAAATCACCCACAGACGATTCAATATTTTTAACAGTGCTCAATAAATATCTAACTCTTTCTGATTGACTCAAAATATTTCAATACGATACATAGAGTGTCCATATTATTATGCAATATCAATTAGTGTGTAATATACTGAACGTTAAGGGGCCGCTTTAGAACAACCTAAAAATCGTTAACCGTTATAATTTACAAATTTAAGTTTCACCCGCTTACCTTGCAAGTTCAGGGTTGTTTACGTCCGCAGCGGATTCTAGAAATAGTCCATCAGAATACAACTATTTGTACGTGTGATAAGTATCAACATTTTGAAAGACGGATTGACATAACTTTTAAATCATCCGCCTCTAGTAGTCGTGCAGAGATAACATTCAGTGAGTGTGTAAGCTCTTTGCAATTTTACGAATAGTAATTATTAATTTTCAATATATTTTAAACTACATATTTCATCTAAACGAGCTTAATTAAATTACAAGGAACTTCTTATAATAATTATATAACTTTTAATCGTTATATAAAGGTATATTTCTAAATGTATAAATATTTCCCATTTCGTAATTATATTCTATGACTTAGCTTCCATTCTTTCAGAATTTTTAAATCGGTTCATTTTCAAATACTACACACACAATATATATGTAGTAATACATATAGTTACACGCAACAATGCGGGCCAGCTTGCGAGTTGCAATTGTCGCAACTCGGGCCAACAATGTATAAGTATAAAATCATATTCCATAAATCCTATAGAGAAGCAAGCACAAGCTTCAAGGATGTGGAACGAGTCAGAGATTTTACACAGGAGGTTGCTTTATTAATATTAGAATATACTGTAACTATTGATTACTTTTAACTTATAATAAGATTTTCTTAAGTTCTATACAGAAGACATACAATTTGTACCTTATATATAAAATTGATAAATATTTTTACATCCTATACTAAAAAATTAGTGTTCTAATAATGTTCTTACATAATTATAAATATCTACCCTATGATACATTCAGCTCCATAAATTCTTCAACAGAGTAGAAGGAGTGGCCTTAGTAAGAACTTAGTTAGTTCATATTTGAACTTGTTTGGATTTATTTTTAATTGTTTAATGGAGGTGGGAAGTTAATAGCATTGTAATGTACACCCTTTTGTAATGGTTAGAGACTTCCCTTCCTTCCTTGTGTAAATTGTTTTTACTTCTGGTATCAAAGTCAATGGAGTCTGGCGAGACTCGAGCAGTCGTCACGGGGTAGTGAAAGGAGAAGGATGTGTCGGCAGTTGCGGACGGAGAAAGACCACGCCCTGTAGTGATAATTTTTCTCATGTTCTGAAATGGATTAAAGCTATTAAAATCCATTTTTTTGTTGGTATTTTTATTAAAAAATACCTGGCGCCCAAAAAGCATTTAAATCCTCGAATACGGAGATACACCGGATCTTCTACAATATACATACATAAATCTTGTAATTTGAGCAATTATATTTCATTACACAAAATTTTTATATTTCACTGAACTAATTTTAATGGTATAAGTCTTTTTTGTTTTTTTTCAGTACCATTTACTTGTACTGTCTAGTCTTACCTTAGCCAGCTGTTGATGGAAACATTTCAAAGTTATTGAACTAGGAAACATGAATATAAACTTCAACTTTATTTACATATTTGACCTTTACTGCTCAACTAACAATTTATAAAGCCATACACATGAACACATTATGTACAAATATTAAAGCAGTATTCAAACAGAGTTCCTATTCGTATCAAATTATTGTCAAATGTTTACATGTATGAGCAGAGATAGATACTTTTTAATCCACTGTTAATTATTACATATTGTGAGTCTGATTTTAGAAACTTAGGAAAAGGTTTAAAAATGGAGAATAACAAACAACATAATTTTCTTTGTACAAGATAATACAAAGGGCCTATTGCTTTACAAACTGTATAAAC
This sequence comes from Eucriotettix oculatus, assembly GCA_034510155.1. Taxonomy (NCBI): domain Eukaryota; kingdom Metazoa; phylum Arthropoda; class Insecta; order Orthoptera; family Tetrigidae; genus Eucriotettix; species Eucriotettix oculatus. The sequence continues at coordinate 58,801,378 of CM067382.1, read as the reverse complement.
TTTGTTACACACTTTCACTAATTGTAATGCTTTCCTTATTTTTTGTTTGCTTTTAAAGAAACAAAAAATTATTTCCAATATTCAAGTAAATGTTTTCATCTTATATCAAAATATTATAAAATCTTTCTCATACTTTTGAATTAATTCTAAAAACATTGAAAATTGCTCCTCAACTGTATTATATGAATACTAAATACTGTTTGTTTGGCTCTGTTACAATACTTCTAAAACAGATTCATCTTATTTACTCGAACAAGATAAAAATATCGAGTTCAAAAGCACCTGCCAGATAAAAAGATCACAGAGGAAATAGTTCCAACAGATAGACAGCACTTCCCAGGCGAAGTGACACGGCGGGTCAAACACAGCTGGCCTCGTCGGAACCATCTGAGCAATCTGCGTGGCCATCACACAGTTGCTGTACGGTGATACACCTGCCATCGACACATCGTAACTCACCGACGGGACAAGGCGATGTGTGAGGTGTGCCGCTGAGCTGCTCACTTGGCTGAACTGTAACATATTCATTATTACTAATGAAAGTGCAAGTTTACTCACTACCAAAGTTGGACAAATGTGTATAGATATTTTAAAATGTCTGTAAAACTGCAAGCTATATGCTTATGACCTATGCCTTCAGAAAGCAAGTGAATTACATTTACAGTTAACTCAGTAATGTCTATGAGGAATTTGCAATATCTTATAAAGTATGTACTAAAAGTCATATTATATGCATCCTAAATAGAATGTCAGGAGGAACTTAGTTAGTTCATATTTGAACTTGTTTGGATTTATTTTTAATTGTTTAATGGAGGTGGGAAGTTTATTAAATATGCTAATAGCATTGTAATGTACACCCTTTTGTATTACGGTTAGAGACTTCCCTTCCTTCCTTCCTTGTGTAAATTGTTTTTACTTCTGGTATCAAAGTCATGTATATCTGAAGAGGTTACTGTTATTAATAACAAATAACATGAGTGATTGAATATGAGTGTCAGTATTCCAGTTTTCTTGAAAAGTCCCCTACAAGATGTTTTTGGTGAGACCTGACATAATATTCTAACAGCCTTTTTTTGAAGTGTAAATATTTTATCTTTCCCTGATGCATTGCCCCAGAATATTATACCATATGTCATTATAGAGTGGAAATATGCAAAATAAACTAATTTTCTTATGTTAGGATCACTACAACTTGACATAATTCTAAGAGCAAAGGTTGCCGAGCCTAATTTTCGTAGGAGAATATTAATATGGTCCTTCCAGTTTAATTTATTGTCCATGGATATACCTAAAAATTTTGTACATTCAACTTCAGTTATTTCACAATTATTTGTTGCTACTTTTATTGAGTTCGAATTGGCATTCTTTGTCTGAAACTGCATGAAGTGAGTTTTATCACAATTGACTGACAAGCCATTGGCTGAAAACCAGTGAAGCATCTGGCTTAATGTAACACTGGCAGCATTTTCCAGACTATTTTGTTTATTTGTAACCAAAATACTAGTATCATCAGCAAAAAGTATAGTTTTAGAAGAAGAATTTATGGATCATTTATATATATTAAGAAGAGCAATGGACCTAGAATGGAACCCTGTGGAACCCCAGTCTTTATTTGTCCCCAGTCTGAGTTAATGATTTGTCCAGAGTTAGTCTTTTAATGTAACCCTCTGTTTCCTATTTGTTAGGTAAGAGGAGAGCCAATTATGGGAAATTCCTGTTATTCCATAAAACTTCATTTTGTTTAGAAGGATATTATGGTCTACACAATCAAAAGCTTTGGATAGGTCACAAAAAATTCCTAATGGGTGTCTTTTTTTGTTTAGTTGTTCCAAAATTTCATGAGTGAGAGTATACATTCTTTATTTTAATTTAAGATGTGAATAATTTTGTATAACACTAAATCATACTATTAAGATTAAAAAAATCAATTACTAATGATTGACAACATTATTATTGATAAATATCCCTATTTTGTAGTTTTTCAACATTTTTGTCTTTCAGTTATCAATATAATGTTCTTAAATTCTAAATTATATCAAAATTATCTTCTACTTATAAATAAATATGTTTCTGGTCTCTTAATATTGAGTACTAAAGCCAAATTATGGAAATACATAATTGGTAATATCCAAAGGTTTTCAGTTACTCTTTAAATGTTTTAATCTATAATTTTTAACTGCTTAAAGAAAGATTCAGATATACCATTCATTAATCTTTGAGGTTCTCAAATATTTTTTAGAGAATTACCATAGAAAGTATTTCAATTAAATTGTTATGTAAATATTATTAATGGGATTGTTTCCAGTTTGGTATAGAAATAAAATTGTAAGGACATTGTGTGGTTTGCAAATCATTCTTATATTATTTTTGTTAATTCTTCGAGATAAAATACACATTATTCTGCTGCTTGAAGCTATGAAAAACTTTGAATTACTGTATAATGAAATATTGTCAGATGAAAATCAATTACATTAATCCAATTTGTTATAAAGTTAACGTCTTGCATTGTATTTTCATTAATAAATAAAATATTTTGTAATAATTCCTTTTGTGTCAGCAAAATGTATAAATATTGTTTTCTGGACTAAAAATGTCAAAATATTTCAGTTTGTCCTCGATACCAAACCTATAAGCCTGGACCTTTCCAAGAAAAGTTAGATAAATTTCAAATGGATAAACATTTATACACAAGTGTCCAACAACTGTTAAATCTGAGTTTCTCTGAGAAAATCTACAAATATGGACAAAGCATTGTAGATGGCTTAAATCGATATTAATATAGTTTTCTGACAAATTGGCTATACTTTTTATTTCTAATTGATTATTATGTCAGAATATTGATTTATTGAAACTCAGATTTAGATTACTGCTAAGCAAACTGTGCACATTATATATTTATTGAATTAATGAATTAACTAACTTTTATTTTAAGAATTTTATACACCATAAGTTATGTACCATAATATAGAATATAGAATAAATTTTATTTAAATTATATGAATATAAACAGATGGTAAATGCTAAGAAGAACTATTGAGGTATAGCCAACAGTTCCACTCTTCTTATACTAAATATTTCTTTGACTTTGCGATTCACAAATATGTGAAAGTGAGAAGTAGTAATATTATTATCTAAACCATGGCCTGTTTATGATGTAATTACTGGTTACAACAAATGAGGAATTAATTGATTGATTCAGTATTAAAAGTAAACATTTTCCTGGAGTCGGATGCGAACTGTTGATTGTTTATAATTGTGTGTGTCTGTGTTTAAAATTGCTATCAATTTTTTAGGTTAAAAATAAAATACTTTAATAGTATTGTCTGGGAAAGTCATTTAAAATAATTAATCGATGAGTTTGATAAACAAAAAGGCAAACCCTTGGTAGAATTGCATCCAACTTCATCAGAGCCATCATCACAGTCTTTGTATCCATCACACCTCCAACTGTTGGACAAACACTTTCCATCAGTTGTACATCTGAAAATAATAATACAGAAAATAAAGTCACTATTAATTATTTGGAACATTTATCCACTAAATATTTTAAATATGAACCATCCTTAATGTAAGGATGACTATGAGACAAAACCATCGTATTACTATTAGGAGGAAGTACTTTTCTCACCTGAATTGGTCTTTTGCACAGTGTGAACAGTTAGACTCATCTGCTGCTAGTGGACAGTCTTCAACATTGTCACACAGCCACCTGCTGGGGATGCAGCTTCCATCGGGACAGTGGAACTCATCCCTCAGGCATGCATCACCTAAGAGATTAATTCTTAATCCAGGGAATAAATTGGATGTTTTCATCAAAGATAAATATTCTCAGGAAAAGTGATAAAGAAGAAGAAGATAAATCTTTCTTCCTCATGAAATTATCAGAATGTTATTACATTGAATAATTATACAGGCTTCACCTCACTAACATAGGGAAAAAGATTAACACAAATTTACCTCTTGCAAAGTTAATGCACTGTGAAGCATCATCAGAATCTGGATACATGTCACAGTGAAATACCTTTGATAGATCAAGTGTTGCTAGTACAAAGTCACCGCATTCTTCAGCAACAGCTGCAAAATACAACAAAGATAAATACATTCATGTTTGAAACTGCCTGTTGTGATAAAGATTTATTTAAAATTTTGTAGGTGTGCAATGCACAACAACACAGTAAATATATACATATTTCCTTAAAACTTTGATTGTAGAAACTTTTTTAAGTGCGATGAAAAAAAATACTAATGGTGTACAGATCATACACATCACACTTTAAAAAGAATTGGAAACCCATTTTATTTATAGAAGTAAATTGCACATATATATTTAAATTTAATGAACAGCCCTGTCACATACAAATGTAACTATGAAAGTTAATATAGTAAATTAAAATGAAACATAATTCAAAAATCTGTCGGAAATATAAATGCCAGTTTTTGAACATTAAAAATACACTACATAAATACATATTTCCCTCTACTTTTTTATTTATGAGAATATTTCAAACAATTTATATGTACCTTTACAAGCCTTCCGACATGGCAGAAGTACGCTGTCGCCCATCGGTTGACAGGCTGGCTCCAGGAGGGAGCAGATGAATTGACGAGATCTCTCGCTACAGCCAGACTGCAGTATCATCTCGAAATAAGGTAGAGCCGAGTCTAGCTCAGCCAGACTGTTTATTCCTGGCACAGATGGCAGAGTTGCCAGGTCGTAAGGTAAAACACCCCTACACATCTCCAGTCTTGGTGAGAAACATAGACCTATTGAAAAGAACATTAAATTACTCCTAAGTGGAACCTCACATTCTCCCTTGTTTATTTAAAATGAAGGTTTAACAAGGTAATGGTACTCTTATATCATACTACACATTTGACTAAGGGAAGTGATGATAAAAACCAATAGTTCATTTTGAACTTATTTGGAAAATAAACTTTCAATTAAAAACATCTTCAATACAAATCTTACTTAATATTATGGCTAAGAAAGCCTCTAATCATAACACTATATCAATTTCAGTTAATAACAACACTGAACAATGCAACTGAATCTAAAGTAGTTCAACACAACTGATAATAAAGATTAAAATTAATATTGAATGCACATGACAACTAACAACAGTGGTTATACAGACTATGAAATGTTCCTTATGTAATAACCCTGTATAAAGTGTCACAGAATTCTTTCAACATGATTTTAATGCAAAATATGTATGTATACATAATGTAAGACAATATAATAGTGTGACACTTGATAGACAATAGTTTTGCTTTTGGCAAGAAAGGTTATCAACTATAATGTAACTGAATTTTTAGAATGTGATTTAATATAAGCTACTGAATAAATTAACTAAGTTTGTTTTGAAATATATATAATTATTTTAAGTTGACATTTCCTACAGCTTATACAGTGAAAACGAATGAAATTAATTTTACTGTTTCTCTGTATTATGTTAACATGCATAAACTACAATAGAAACTAGCTGTGGAATATATAATTTCAAGTATTTGTAATTCAGTTGAACCTGAAGAGGGTCCGCATCAGGACCAAAACATGTAGTTGCTTTTAAATTATATTTTATGTTTCACTAAGTTTTTTCAGTTTTTGGCTGTATTTAAACTTATATTAAACATACAGACATTTATAACTATTATAGCTGTGGAATTATAAGCTATTTGCTTCCTCACCTTCCTCTCCATAGTTTGCAGTAACATCGTCCTCTGATTTTGGTTGGGCAGTTGTGCTCGTGGGCAATGTTGGGAAAACCGGACTTCTCAAAGTTGATTGATGATTATAGGCCTTTGCAGTCGCTGCAGCGTGCTTTCGAATCTCGTCCAGTATCCTGTCGGCACTATACATTACCTTGCTGATGTTCATTGCCTTATTTGCTGCTTGTGTATTCTTTAGCTTGTTAAGAAGCTGAGATGTAGCTAATAGAAATTCTGTATCTACATCAGTGCTTGATACAGTGGGGTGAACATCCAAAACTGTTTGAGGCTCTTTAACATCATCGCTGGTCGTCGAAGTACCTAGATCAGGTGCAGCCACAATTTCTATGAAGTCTGGTTTGGATGAATCGTTCTTTGGTGACCCATATGCTGTAAAAGAATGCAGAAATATATATAAAAATGTAATATCTGAGAAGGGGAACTTATAATACTGATTCTGATCTCAAAGTATGACAAACTATACAATATTCTATAAGCTTCACTAAACAAGTTTGTATTTTTAAGAATGAAATGGCATTTTGTATTATAATTATAATTCCAATTTAAAAACAAAGACATAAGATATAAATATAAAATATAGCAGAATAAACCATAATTTTATGACAATGGAAATAAAGTTAACAATAATATGAACTTTGATAATGTATTTTACATATTTTTAAATTGTTACACTGTGCTTTGCAATCAATAATAGTTAATTGTGCTGTAAATATATTCTCCAGATATGTGATATAGTGATCTTCACAAAAAAATCTATTGGTTTCCAGTGTTCATTGTTAAAATGTTGTTTCACAGTATAAAACTTCCAAATATTCTTCTCTTACTCATTACTTAATGCATTGTTATGTTACTTAACATTAAAGAATTAAAACATTTTAATGAGGTGAAGATCCAACATAAAAAAAAGGCCATGTTAATTTAAACTTACATCAACCCCTAGTTTCTGAATTGCAATACTTCTGTCTAATCAGTATAAATAATCAGACTACTAAGGTAAATAAGAGTGATGTGGTATTGTTAAAGCAATTTTTTTGGACACAAAAGAGAGACAGAGAATCATTGGCTTATTGAGATCGAAGGCTGGTGTTGCACCACCCTGGCCATCTTGGTTATACCAGCACTCAATTTCAGATAGACCAATTATTTTCTGCCTCTTTTTTTTTACCGATATCAACTATTTAATCCATGTTATTATTCATTATCATGTTGTTGTCATTGTCCTAGTAGTCAGTCTGCCCACTGGTTTTATTCAGCTCTCTTTATTAATCATAAATTATTTTGAATAAAATAATATAAATAAAATATACAATGTTCTGAATTGTTTCCATAAAATACTAATACGAGTTAATTTGGTAAATGAAGTACATTTCATTGTAGGCAACATTCAACTGTAAAAGGAATAAGTAAACAGAAACAATATGAAATGTATAATAAAAATAAGAATTTTGTCTCACATAATTACAGAAATATTAAAAAAATATTTTCGGCATTCTTAAAATAGCCTATGTGAAACCTTTGTTAGAATAGTAATTAAGTACACAGTACGCTAATCACAATACTTATGATAAACATTAGAAGTTGTGAAGAAATATCAAAGTTTAATAACAAGTATGTATGTAATAAAATGCACTGTGGTGATTCATGACCCTTACAGTCGGGTAAAGCAAAAATAATTTAGTTTTTGTTATTTACGTATACAGGACGGAAGACGAGAATGGCTTGGTGGGGCCGAGTAGGCGGGAAACGTCACCGTCTGCAACATTGTTGGCTGCAACCGGCATACGAACAAAAACGAAGAACGACGTCATCAGGCCCTTGTTAACATCCGGTAACGGCAATTTACCTCGGTTTTTCCACACAAACCATTCTCGTCTGATTCGCGAATTTAATTTTCAACTATATCGTTGTTCGTCACCCGCGTTGTTCCCGGGAGCCGCCATTTAAGAAACTGCGTAGATTATTATTTTTTCTTTTACCGACTGAGCTAATCATTAAATTGATATCGTAAATTTATGTGTTTTCCACTATAACTTAATTTGAGTTATATTTCTATTCAAATAAAATACATTATTATTATTATTATTCGTTTGATTGTACAACAATATTTTGATGGTGTAACCAACGAACACCACAGCACATTATTAGCAAATGATCTTTTCAATGTAAATTTTTAAAATGTTTCTTAATTTTTTATCAACATTACAATCTTCATTTGACAGTAGGTCTCATGTTATGCTTTTTAAGAATTACTTTTACTAAACATTATTCACAACTGGTAAGTTTACAGTGTAACGAATATGTCTGAATTAAGATATAACTTTAGCATCTTGGTGGGCTTCAAAACTTTTCCATGTACACATTGAAATCAATAAAAACCAACATTTTATTCAGAAAAGAGAAATGCTTATACAGTTTTGTAATGAGCAACTATTGATCATGAAATTGTCCTGTGAAACCTAGAGGAAAAATATAATAACTATTTGTAATGTTAATAAGACATTAAGGAAACAAATCAACCTCTCACCAGGTGGGATATTGTTATCAGTCTGTCCTGGAGTTACTTGCAATTCATCAGTAACTTCTCCAAGATCTAGTATAACATCACCATCCAATGAAACAACATCATCAGCTGCTGGACTTGTCCACTGACCCTCTGGTATCTTTTTCTTCCCTGCTACAATTGGATCTGATGTAGTGTCATCTATTGAATTTGTGAGGATTGGTACAGTAGATTGCATATCTGCAAATGCAAGAACATATCACAATTTTTGCTTTGTAAAAATAATAGATAATAAAGGCAGGAGTTCTAGTAAAATCCTAGAGTCTGTAAAGGAATTTTTGACAAGTACATTAATGATTTGCTATTTGCTGTGTTTACTATAATATTCTAGGCAATGGTTCTTAAAGTAAACTGAACAGCAACACTTCATAATTCAGAATATATCAAAAAAGAAACTGAGAGGGTGATACTGCATCATAGAAAGTTAGTTGATGCATTACAACTTCTTATATGTACTAAAAAATTAAATAAAAAAATATATCACTTGAAAATGTAAAGCAAAATTAAGAGGAAAACAAATGTTAAAAGGTCGGAATGGATTAATAAAATAAAGAATGCTTATAAATTAATTTTAATATGTGAGTTATTGGATATTACAAATGATTGAAAAAATGTCTTATTACTGAAGTTGAAAAGTTCAAAAATGATGTTAAATGTTGAAATTAATTTTTCTGTTGTTTTATATTAGATATTAACAATAACAATTATGGAGAACCTAGGAAAATATAAAAAAGGCTAAAACAAACAACAGATTCAACTCTTGGAAGATATACAAAACAAAATTAAAAAATAACTCACCTATCACAAGGAAGTAAGCAACAAGTCCCACAACAAGTAAGACTGCCAATAGCACCAGACTCCATCTCAGCAAGCGCCAGTTGTTGTCACGATCCTTCCACCATTCCACATTCAATCTGCTACCTCCCTTGCGGTAAATGACGTCAGTGAAAGTGCTCTGGAAAAGATTAAATAAATATACTTCTTGCAGTTACACATTACATACTTTACATAAAAGTACCAATTTCTTCAAAATTATTTAATGAGGTTGAAAAACATAATAACAAGAAATATGACAATAGTCCACTTGATGTTTTGTTGTTAATTACACTGAGTGTAATATTTTGTTAAAAAAGAAAATTAAAATGTTTTACTATAGATCTAGATTACAATTAGTTTAATAATCCTTTATACCCAGCTTTTAGATTAGGTAAATGCCACCTAAAATAATCAGCCATAATTTGGCACAGACAGAAATTGTTTTCATCAAATGCATACAGAAAAATCAGTTCTACAAAATTTATTTATTATAAAACAAAATCACCATAATCCAGTTATTTTATTCTAGATTTAAATATTATGAGAAGGAACTTTCTCGATCAATTGCACAGTTTAGCAAATCTTCCTTTACTTCATTCTGTGCATTGTTTGAAAATATTTATACTGAACTAAATATGATTATACACAATATTGAATATGTGGCTAGGTCATTCCCTAATGATACATTTGTGTTAGTAGAAGTAATCTTGCACGTAGTCCTAGATGTTTCATTACCAGTTTGTTAAAATTTAATCTGGTTTGGCCAAATTAATGCAGAAGTAAAGAAGGGATAGAGATCTCTGTACTTCGTATATAGAGAAAGAAGGGTACAAGGGAGATTAAGCTAATACTTACAAATCATTAGTCCACTCTATTCTGGAGTATAGAATGGTGTGTTGGGGCCTGTATAGATCTGAATGTGCAAAAACACTGGAAAAAATTCAGAAAGGAGGTATTGGGGTAAAGCAACTTCTTGCTTCAGACAGGCAAAAATCAGCAAGATTGAATAAAGGTGTTATTTTAAAGCATACAAAAATGAGCTGGCCTGGAGTAAGTCACAAATTGACTTAAGACCCTGAACTTCATTATCAAGGAACAACCACATGTATAAAATGAAAGGAAGATGTCAGAGAACAGATGTAGGGAAGTTCTCTTTTGTAAACAGGACCATTACGGACTGGAATAGTTTACCAGCAAGATGGCTGCAGGCTTCTCCCCAGAATGTTAAAATGTTCAGTAAAAGACTGGATGTAATGCCATATAATAATATACAAATGCGATCAATGTACTTTTGATTTTCTTGTTCGAGCTTAATTGTAAGTAACTACCAGCAGGCTATTATCCTTTTGTAGTGTTTTGAATAATAATAATAATAATAATGTCTTTCAATATATGGCATAACACTGAGACTACATACATATATTCATCATTTCAGCTGTAACCATCGCTGGAGATGGTCCATGCGCGACACTAAATTCTTCACATTTAAATTCAGTAATCTTTTCGGCTGAGGGAGTCAAGGAGTAGAGAGATGTACAGCTGAGGAAGTCTCAAAATGGAGACGACACGTCACTTGTCAATTTATATGCTGGCTTTTTGGCCATCTTTTTATTTATTATAAAATTACTTCAAAAACACCTACATTATTTATGTTGCATATATATAATTCAGTTTCATAATTTCAGTTTTACTTGGGTATATATTAATAATTGGAAAAATAAATAAAATTGCCTCTCGATGTGTTTTTTTTTCTTCTCACTTTGCTTCTGTTATACTCATTCACATTATACATATGGTATTTTTCTTTATTAGCCAATATACAGAGTCATAGAAATTTTATTTTATATTTTAATTGTTTATCTACATTGGTCGACAATTCAAACTGTCATTAGCAAATTTCATTATTATTGTGTAATTTTAATTATGACTGTTTTATCACATAATTTGCTATTGTTATTACATCGTATTGTCATTTATGCTTTGTTTTATGGTGGTTTATATTTCTTGGTATCATTTTGTGGGATTAAAGGCAAATTCTAAAAATTTTGAGGGATCTGAAGAAGTTATTTTGTGCTGTGCAGACACGTGTTTAAATATGTATTGCTGACACGAGGGCCATTTGCCGAAATGTGCACTCGTGGCCGATGCGATGAAGCTACCTGCTAAATATAGCCCTAGTAACCGACGGTCATGGGAGGGGTCCAGCCAGGCCGGCCGGGCCTTTGCGTGTCACGTGCACGGTGCCGAGTCACGTGCGCGCAAGGACAGCCGCCACGTGGACACCAAGGCTAGCCGAGGAAGACACTGCACAGAGCCAGGAAGAGGAGGAAAGACATTCTTCGAAGGTGCTCTCACATACCACGGGAGTTAACGGCGAGATCAAGGATGTCAACCTTCATAAATTGAATTTCCCTGATCAAAGTCTTGTGATTCAATATATAATTAGCAAAATACGATTCTACCGTTTTTAGAATTAAAAGGGTTCGCAAAACAATGAGAGAAGCAATGGTTGAAAAAATGAGAGCAAGGAGGTTCTTGAATAGACCTATCAATATTTTCAGACCTAAAATATTTAACACCACTGGAACGTTTTTAAAAGAAATAATTACTTGAAGCATTAAATCCTCGAAAATATCAGAAAATTCGTCGACGTCACATATAATTTGGGACGTCTTTGTGTGGTAGAGAAATGGTATATTCACGTCCATCCGTTCAGGTTTTTTTCCTTTGCAGCCCGTGATAAACGCGTTCCCTCTTCACATTAGGGAAGGTCACGTCGGAAGACTTCAATAATTATAATAAATAAAGAGACGGCCAAAAAGTCAGCATATAAATTGATCACTATTTATTCACAGCGACGTTTCGTCTCCATTTTGAGACTTCCTCAGGAGTACTACAAACATAATATTACAATAAATAAGTCTCAACATCACTTGTAAATAAATAATGATAAATTTATATGCTGACTTTTTGGTCGTGTTTTTATTTATTGTAAATTGTAAAGTCAGAAAACGATGTTAAATAATTATAATTATCTGATATTTACATTACACGTTAAGTCTACAGTTCAAAAATTAATTGATAAAACAAATTGACGAAAATATAACTTCAGAACGTTTCATCCTTCATTTAGGACCATCAGGTGTAGTTTGGAGTGGTAGATATCCCAAAACAAATTCTCAACTTACATTAATATATATATATATTTTCTTTAAATTATATTTATATAATACATAAAACTCATTGGTATAAGTCCTTTTACTTATTAACACACAACACAATTATTTGTCTTCCTGTATAATAATTAATAATAAATCAGGTAACCCAAAGCTATGGAAAATTTAATTATTAATTAAATAATTTTCAAAATAGCGAAATAAACACATGTAAGCGAATAATTTTGTTTATATTTTTAATTGCAATAGTTGTTGAAATGTTGAAACGTTTCTCACAACACCTGCATCACGTGAGGAACGAATAAACGCATTCCTTTGGCGTTGTGTGTAAATGGCGATAACTCAGTCGTAAAAAGTGGTTTATGATTTTAGCATTTTTTTAGGACTACAAAAGATTAATGTAACTGATTTGTTTTTTTTTACGGAACTTTAATTTTCGTAAACAGTTTTGTCCAATAATTAGGGTTATGTAACCTGTATTAAACTGGAGTAATAAATATTATTATTACGAGAAAAAATGTTGACAACCTTTTCAGAAAAAATTTTAAGAGCATTTGTTGGCAACAGTTTTTCTCGTGTTGTCAACATTCCCCAAGAAACACTAACTTTGATTTTGTAGCTAACATTTACTGACTTTTTTTTTATAACAAAAAAGGTTGATAACAACAAAAGAATAAAACCTGGGTAAATATTTATTAATAATACACGACGTTTCAGCGGCGTGCTCTGGGCCATCGTCGTTGAAATGTTGTGTATTAATAACAACAATTTATACCAGTTGTTTTATTCATAATTTTCACACCGGGAAAGTCCTTACTCTCTTATACAGAGAATATGAATCCTCTTGTGCGGTCACTGTGTTATTGTATTCGACGCCACGTAATTTCGTTTCTTTCTGAACTAATTGATCCCTTTGGGTTATATCTGTGGGGGAGGTTTCTCTCCACAAAGTGATAAGTTTCTCACATGCATGCCGAGGCACCTTCATCTCTTTTGGGAGGTGTATGTAGTGGAGTCGCAGATCTTGGGTATCACCGCTGCTCCCTGGGAATGCTGCGACCCCACAGCAAACTCCTCTCCCGTCATTCGGAATTGCGGTTAGAATAGTACCCGATTCAGGTTTCCTAGGGTTTTCCCTGCATCTCTTTTAGGTGAATCAGCGGGCGCAGCCCAGTCAACCCTTGACTACCTTGCTCTACCTTCCTATAACCGGGGGAGGGGGGGAGGTTGCGTGTTTCGGGATCACCCTGTTACCCCCTCCCCACACAAAAAATATCCTTCTAAATTTTGATTTTATTTTCAGTCATGAAAAGGTAAAACTCTTCTAGTAAATCAGAATCTTGAGTTCTTTGCTTCAGCCCGACAGTCTAAGTGGTTGAAAGGTGACTCGATTGGGGGAATGTTGTGCGCAAGTTTAGAAGATAATGGCGGTATTTGAGGGAGATGTTAAGCCAACTGCAGCATCATGTTGGCAAAGAGCCCGAGGAATGATGGATCCGCGCGTGAATCTCAGGGAACCGACGCCCATCGATGGGAGTCAAGGTCCACCTCTTTTCCCCTTTAGCACTGAGGTATGTCACACTCTCAAACCACGTAACAGATAACAAGGCGCACGTGCCGATCGATAGCATATCTACCCTCCTATCGCTCCAAATCTCGTAAACTAATTTCCTCGCTCAACCTGCCTCGGACAACAACCACGAGTCATCTGGTGACGGAAGTCCTACGGTGTGGACTCGATTCGATGTGCAGCGTCACGGAGGACACCATAATTATCCACCAAAAAACCAACTGCTTGTCGTCCCCAAATAACCATCAATTATTTGATAATTTGGAAAGAGAATGATAACTGTGATATTAGCACCTGTGGTACCAAACACATAAATTTGGGGTTAAAACACACAAATTTGGGGTTAAAAAATTCAACCTCGGTGTAATATTGTCATGGTACCTTATAAGCAAACGTGACGTAATCATACGTGCTCACGATATATTTTTGTTCTTCTAGGTTAACAGTCCTTATTAGTTGACCAACAGAAGGGATAGATTAATTTTTTTCTTTCTTTCTCCATGGCTCGACAGCCCATTGAGGGGCCTGGGCCTACCGAGTTGACTGCGGACTGTCATCTTGCATGACACATTCCGAATTTGGAGTGACATGTGGTCAGCGTGGGTAGATTAATAGGTCACGTTTTAAGACAAGAGGATCTAGTAAAATTAGCATTAGAGGGGTAAGAACAGAAGAGGGAGGTCAAGAATGCAATACTCTAAGCAAAATTAGGGAGGTTGTGAGATGTGCTAGTTATGCGGAAATGAAAAGGCTTTCGCAAGAGAAGATAGATTGGTCTGATGCAAGCGTCTATGCTAAGAACTGAATCCCACAACAACAGGCTAATAATGGGAACTGTAATTCATATTTCCCGTGATTTATTATCACACACACACCCATATATATATTTTTATATATACATATATATATACAATTCCTGTGGTGCTGCCTCACAACACGGGTGTCCCGGGTTCGAATCCAAGCGTGAGCTTGGATGGGGGTTAAGCCTGCTGGAGAATCGATACGCTGACCACGTATCAGCCTCAATGGGCTGTAAAGCCAAGGAACATATATACCTGCAGCGCCACAGCGATATCGTTCGTCTCTTCACTCTATAATCTCTGTGGTGTTAAATTCCAAAGAATGTCGCCACATGTATGTTCCAAAAATATTTTTTTTTCTACAGTGCCTTACAGGTTATCGTCCGAATACGTTCTTAATTAATCCATAGAGTACAAATAGGTGCCTTTATAAGTTGATCTCGCCTTACTTTAATTTTCTTAAATATGTAAAGGTAGGATTTTTTTTTCTTCAGTTAAGTGGATTGGTTAAAAATACCGATGAGAGAAAGAAACAGAGATCAGAATTAGGTTTTCATTTAATGACATCCCTTCGTCATTTTTTTTATTTTTGGAATCATGTCACATCAACCGGAGGGTTATTAACGACCTTCAAAATTACATTCCCTTCTTTTGTTATTGAAGGGGAGTTTCTGTAACGGGGATAAGCCTAAAGTCGCCAGTCACTCAAAAAAAAAATTGAAAACAAACGTGCAATCTCTTCTGAATAATAAATTAATGATGTGTTTTTACACTAGGTTTTTAAAAATATTTAATTGAATACCTTAACGTTTCGAGTATTCTAATACTGCGCAATTTCTCACGTAAAAGGCTTCTGTTATCTTTCCATAGAAGTAAATCGTTACTTTGGAGTATTCGGTTGAGGATGTATTATTGTTAGTTCCCTGGATGGAAGTTGTTGGTCGACTAAGGGATTTGCCAAGACCGCGTAAAATGTCGGTCGTTCGTTCGTTTAAAGGTAAATACCAGCGTATGGTTGTTTGTGTGTGTGTGAGTGAGTGAATGAGAGAGAGAACAATCAGCGCCCCGAATCTCCCACACAAAGATTTTACGGGACCAGTGTTCGAAGGTCGATTCCAACAGTTTCATTGCTTCAATGCAAACACGAAATAAACATGTCGTTGGCTTATCAGCACACGCACACACACACACAAGTCTGTCTGCTTCCTCTTCACAATATTCTTTCTGTCAACGGCTCCTTGTTGCGCACTTGTTGAAGAAAGAATACGATTTACGATTCTGTGATCGGCTTCAGCGATTCACAGCAGAATTACGTCTTTGGCTTAACTATTAAATAAATTTTTTTATATAAAGTCAAAATGAGAGACCAAATAAACTTAATGGACATACAAAAATTACTCATCTTTACATTATAACAAAAGGCCCTCCCTACCTATTTGTGATCAGTGCAATATCCAGATTTCAGTTTAACACCTGTTAAAAAATAACTGTCCGAAACTTGATGGTGAGAGGAAATAAACTTTAAAAGAAAATGATTTTCAACGAGTTTATAAAAGGGGAAAAATGGAGAAGAAAATTTAATAAAGTTCTTTAAAAAAACTGAATTGTACAATAAATTGCAAACTATTTATTATATATATATATTTCAATTTTTACATTGAAAACATAAATATCAAGTTAAATTGTATAAAATTGTCAATTTAAAGATCAAAATGTATTGGTAATTGTAATTTCGTCAAAGTCGCTAATGGCTGCATTCTTGATGCGACTATAAATTTAAAAAAGAGAAGAAACCGAGTAAAAATAGGCCACTGAAGAATATAAAGATATTTCAAAACTGACGTAATAAAAATGTTAAATGAAAAACATTCTAAATACCGCATTACTTGCGACGAAAGTTCTTATAGCAGTAACAATATTTTAATTAAACTTTTAGACGTTAACGTTGGCAACATTTATTTAAATTATATAATTTCTCTGATGTTGTTTTCTGTTGTAATATGTGGTAAAAGCAATGTCGATTGTCGTATTCGAAATTATTACTTTTATACGCAGGAATTCTCCACAGAGAGAGATTTTTTTTTCGTGAAAAAATATATATATCAAAGTGACAGCGTCCGCCTCTTTAAAAATATATGTTTGCGTAACATAGGAAGCACGCGGTCTGTGTGTGTTTTCAGTGACTAAAACAATGATAATTTTCCGTTCTTGACCTCCGGATGTGCTGCCATTTTGGTCAAAGATCATATTTGTGAATTAAAGGAGATAAAAAGTGCATTATTATCGTCCCTTTAACATGAATATAATCCTGACTTCGTTTCACTGTTTTTTTTTCAAAAAAGTTAAGTTTTTTTTACTTATTACAAGGAATAAAATAGAGAAAAAATACTTAATATTATTGAATAAACAATTCTTGGGTTTCCACCCGGGTTAAATGGAGTTTAAGCCACGACGTTTCGATGGCGTACTCTGCCATCGTTCTCAAGTGAAAGAAATATTATTATCAGGAACAGCTTGAAAAGAATTCAGGAAATTATAATCATTTTGTTATGTTGCAAATACTGAGACGCTATGAATTGGCAAGAGTTACTGATCACGAACAGCTGAATGGAGATTCCGGAGGATCTTGGGAGGGAAGGGGGCAGGTCTTCTGTAATTCGGCATCGTTAGACAACAGGGGCGTTTATCTCGGTCGGGGTCAAAACGTGGACGAGATAACCCGAAGCGGGCGGGGACCGCGATGAGCAATATTGGCAAACCTGCGCAGCTTTCCATCCACAACACGAGCCTCGTAACACGCATCGTTACCCTCCAAGTCCACGACAAATTCCCTCGGCTTTCACCCCTTTTCAGCACTTGCGTCTTTCTTTATCTGGCAAGAAACCCCACGCCCGATGCCTTCTTGGAGGTTATTTGTGTCACATTGGAAAAGAAAAAGTACACTCACTCACACCAAAGTCCACTAATTGGTTTGTGGTTGTTGTAGTCAGTTCACAGACTGGTTTGAAACAGATCTTTTAATCTCCACATAAATATTACAGCCCACATCTGCCAAAATAGTTCTTTACTTTTAATGCTAATTGAACAGTACCCTCCAAAATGTTCTCTCTTCACCAATTCAATTCTGATTTGTGACTCCTTCTACACATCTGACCAATATTAGTTACTTTGGGTCGCCGACCATCTTTGGGGCCTTGGCCTGCCCGACTGTCTGTCATCTTACATCTTGGCTCATTCTCGATTATTTTTTTATTTTGGATTTGGCACGTGAGTGACGACTCTCCTTGAGTCTTAAGCCTGGTTTCCACAATCATCCAAGGCGAGAGCAACGAGGCTGACACACAACGCTTAACAAATACAATTTTATAGAAATTTGGGACTGAGTACTTTTCCCCCCGGCCACCAACATTCGTCACAGAAAAGTTTGCGCACGCTGCTGTTTCACCCCCTCAAATTTAAAATCCCGATTACAAATGCAACCACAAATTGAGTCTTCCGAGTGATACTAACAGTTATGTACGGTAATGTGAAACTGTAGACTTCAAATATGAACACTAGTTTTGACATTTTTGAACTGTATCGGTTAATCCTCTCTAAACACCTTAGCTACTTATTAATTACTTGTGTATTACAACCACATATTTCCTCAGTCTCAATAATATTCAACCCTCCAAATAAATATATATATTAATTTATTTTCAACTTTCAAAAAGGATCTTTCGGCCATAATTTTGCCATAACCTATAAAAGAATAATTTTTAAAAGTATATAACATATTTTCAGTTACAAAAAACCTATGTACGGTTTATAAATAAGTTACAATTTTTTTTCAATAAATTAAATTAGTTAATTTTTTTCAATATTAGTTCTGTAGTATTTCTAATATCAAAATGAAATATATAATCGCTGAAGAATACTACTCGTTATGTTTGAATACTACTTATAATTTTTAAGTAGTCGTTTAGACTTTTTTTTATAATTATTTTAGGAATGAGAAAATGGTGTGTAATATGCGTCATTGGTGAAATTTCATCAGCTTACGATGGTCGAAATACGTTTATATTCTGTAACTTATTTTTCCGTTCGCCTCCCTTGTCGCAGTTTGAGTTTAATTAGCCATTTGTGAGCTTCCAACGTTGTCTAAAATATCTAATAAAGTAAATAACTGCGCGTTTCTTTTGAACTACGTCCCGGAGAGAAAGTGGACAAATATGTTGTGTTGTGAATGGACGCAGTATTTATAGCGTGAAAGCTGCCCCTGGAACGAGCAGCATCTAGGAGGGAGATATGGGATCTCAGTTCATCCCAGATGCTGTGACCCTGCATCAGCTACTTTCGGAAGTGTTCCTTCACCTCATCTCGTAGCTGATGATGGTCGGTCCTGCACAAGTCTTCACTATTCATAGATATGATTATATTATTATGTCACACTACAAGTGGGTGATAATATAGGAAGGGAATTGAAAAGTGTGCATGTGGAAGGCGAGTCTCCGGGGAACGTACCCGGTGATTCACTTGAAATAGACGCATCAGGTAGGTCGGGTTCCAGGATACTTGTCTCACGTCCTTCCGAATGACCAGCGACGACTTTCCTATGGGGACACAGACTAGCAGGCAGCTGGTCAACTGTCTCTATATGTAATGAATATTTAAATGTTTCACTTCCTGTGAAAGGACTCACAGAATTGTAATACGAGGAAAAACGTGAGTCTCGAAGAGGAATACAGCTATGATGATTCAAAATTGTGTAGACACAAATACGTTTGCGTATGAAAAAAGGTGTGAGGTTTGAACATTGATCTTGATATCGATATAGTAGAGCCGATTCCAAACAGAATAGGGAAAGAGCGAACAATATGGTGGACGTTGACCAAGAGAAAGGGATAGATTAATAGACCACGTTTTAAGACATGAGTCTTGTAAAATTTGCACTACACGGAAGTTTGTGGGGTAAACAAGGGTGGAATAAGCTAAGTAGATTAGGGAGAATGTTATACAATATAACTATCTGTTTCATAAACCTGAAAAATATTCAGTACACTCAAATGCAATCAACTGAATTGCACACTACGATTGCGCCATAAGTTAAAACTCACAGAGCAGGAAATAGAATTCCCGGATAACATATAGACTGCGCTTGATAAGTTTCCTCTGGCCTCATTTTGTGTGATACCGATTGACGATACCCTCTTAACCCAAAAGGAGAAAGTGAGAAGGAAGAGCTGGGTTTGGCTTACCTTTAGAAACCTACGTGAGTGTAACCTCTACATACAAAATAAGCGAATCCATGAAGGTATTACCGAATTCATATCATTTTTAAGCCTCAACTGGGGACAATCACGAACGATTCCATGAACAATCAACTTCCGTTATTTATAGTTCTTCCAGCAAGGTCTTTGATCCCGGAATATTCTCTCAAACAAGCGGATGAAAAGTTATGGCATGCTGATAAAAATATTTCCGTTCCGTCCATAAATAACTATGAGTTACAAAACATGAATTTGAAAAATCACGAATGAAAAATTATAATAATATTATTACCTTTCGCCCCCAATGAACATACGGAGAAAGATATAAGACAGGTGAAAAATAAGTGGAATTCCTCCATTTAAGCTGATTAGAAGACAGACAAGAATGGACCTGGGACTCAACCCCGCTTTCCGCCATTCCACTTCCTTTTTACTTGAATTCCATGCACCTTTGATCAATTTACACACAATTTGTGAAGAGTGTGGTTAATAAATTGTAGATGAGCCTGGCCTAAGTTTCAAGAGTGGAGGGATGTCGACTCGGATTAGCTCAGTGGTAGAGTGGCCGCCCGGAGTTCCAGACCTTGGTCCGTTCGACATTTTTCCACTCTTGTCTTTCTTCTATATGAGGCAGGTTTTTGGTTGCACAAATTTCAACACGACCGTCAGGCAGCAATTTGCAACCTATAATCCTTACAGTACAAGATTATGAATGAATATCCGTAAAAGAAATATAAACACGTGGACAAATTGCAACATACCGAATAAACACTGTGGAGGTGTGAAATCATAAAGGTAGAAGGAATTTTAGTTAATTATTGCAAGGAATTTGTCAGATCGCGAAAGTGTGTGACGTCACCGTGGATTAAGCGAGACAGGAATTCTGCCACAGTGGAATAACAAAGTGGGATAGTTAGGGAAGGGATATTTTGAAGGAAGTTAAGGAATTCTGCTGCTTGGGAACCGAAATAACAAGGGGATGGTAGGAGTATAATAGGCATAAAGAGTAGGATAGCAGAGGCAAGGAAGAGGAATTTACTTACGGGTAATATAAGTGTGAATGTTAGGATATCATTCCTAAAAAATGTTCGTATGGAGCGTGGCGTTATTTGGGTTCGAAACGTGGACAATAGGAGTTGCGGAAAGGAAAAGAATAGAAGCCTTTGAAATGTGCTGCTATAGGAGAATGAGATGAATGGATAGAATTACTAACGAGGAAGTTCTAAACAGAATGGGGGAAGAGCGAACAATATGGAGAACGTTGACGACGAGAAGACACGAGGGTCTTGCAAACTTAGCATTAGAGGGAAGTGTGTGGGGCGATAACAGAAGAGGGATGACAAGGATGTAATCCGCTAAGTAGATTATGGTGGATGTTGAATGTGCTAGTTATGATGAAATGAAAAGGCTTGCGCATGATATGTTAGCATGGAGGATAGCATCAGACCAATCTTAGGACTTAATACCACAACAACAACATTATTATAATTTGGTGAATTCAATCCACACCTCAAAAAAAGTTAATCTTTCCGAAGTAGTGTATGGAAAATTGACTAAAGTAATTGTGTTGTCTACCTAGAATAAGTTTAATGGACTTGCTTTGAATTAAAGCAGGAGAAAAACAGATTCAGGTGTCAAGCGAAAACGCTGAACCATAAATAAAAAAAGTTAACAGCAGGGGAATGACGATGAAAAATGAGGATTAAATTGGCTTAGAGAGCTTACTCAAAAACCTGCAATTCAGCGAGCACTAAACAGGTGTACTGCTAAATTACGTGTTTGAGCAACTGTACGGCACTGTGATTATTTTTTATTAGTTTTTTTCCCTATACACCACCATGAGAGAGAGAGAGAGAGAGATAAGCTCTCTTCCTGTTCCCTAGAAATCGTGATGTTTTGCATCTTCGGCGTTTTGTGTTGCATCACGATTGCAGCGGGAGTTTGAAAACTAGCAGCAATTGAGATCATTAGCTCTGTTGTGTCCCTAGAAAGGTCGGCCAAAGATATCATAGCACGCAAAACGATACGTAAAAGGTCATCTCTGCCAGTATCAACGTCAAAATACCCGGAAAAAGTAAATCCGTGCGGTGGCAATTAAAAAGCGATGTAAGCATTAGTCTTTATTTAGACGCGAAAGAAATTACAACCCATCGTGAAACTATGTAAAAATATTCTATTACCCGAAGCGTTATTCTCAGAATAGCTTCTTCATTGTTCCACAAAAACGTGGAACCGTTTCTCTGCATTGCTGTTGTTTACTTTGTCTATTTCTTTTATTCATTCATTTAAAAAAACTTTTATCTTTACGATTATCAGCAGAATAATTGTTCTAGTACATACACAATTAAAATAATGAATTTACAGAAGACAACATTCATAAACTGCAATGTATCAAATGTATAATTATTATCTTTGCTTTTTGAAAATTTTTTTTGTTTCTTTAATTATTGTATTCTTTGGCTGTACTGTAATATCTTTGAAATGTTAAAACTTTTGTGCATTCGTAATCAGTTCAACCTGAAGAGTGACCAGATCAGGAGCGAAATATTTAGTTGTTTTTTAATTAGACAAAAAAATAGAGAAACATAACAAACTATGTTTTTCGCCTTATTTAAACTTATATTTAACTTACAGACATTAATAACTATTATAAGGACGAAAAGTCGTGTAGTTGAAATCCCGTCAATTATTTTGTTAAAGTCGATTTATTCGTTTATTATAAAATTCAAAGATGTCAGATAATTATAATTACATTTCTATTCGTTTTTAGTGATTCATCGTGCGACAACGAATGGTCAGTTCCTAATGAAGACTTAAATAATTTCGGCCACGTAGTTAGTCTGCCGCCGTTGTCAATAGCGAATTTAATCAAAGAGTCTATAAACGCTTCCTTTTCCATTGTACTATGACAGGAGGTGTATTTTCTGACCAGCCTGATTCCCTGGCCCCCAACTATTGCGTTGGTGGTTCCCTGTTATTTGCACGTACTTATACGTACGGTGCATCGTAATAACAAAATGGCAACTCGATCACGAACGCCTCGCGTGTAACAGCCGCCGCACTCCTTTGTGTGTGCCCCGACCTTGGCTTCCACTTAAGTTACTGTAGAATCAACAGTACGGAACATTGTTGCACCTGCATCAGGGAAGTGCAATCGTTGTCAGGGACGAAAGTGAATACCGACGAGATGACGTCACATCCGGGTGTCCTTTGGAGATCCTTTGTCATCGCGTCACTCACAGATGGAGGAATATTTTGAGTTTTCAGGAAGGTGACCGAGGGACTACACGTGAACAGTGTCCGAAGGCGTGGAGTGGGCGAAGAAGAAAGCGGAGTGCGTGTAATGGACGAGGGGAACTAATGCACCGAGTGGGAGGCGTAATTATTGTCTACTGAAGCAGCGAATATTGTCTTTGCCCTTAGGAAATTACAGACTTTTCCCCGTGACCCTAATGAATCTCGTGGGGAGAGGGAGAGAGAGAGAAAGCGGGATGGAGAGCGAGCTAGTTGTAATGATCGCCTATTATCTCTGGTTCGGCGGCAGACGACACGACAAAGGAGACTTTACCTTGCAGAGACGACAGAAAAATGTCTTAATTATTCTCTTTCAATAACGCAAATTAAAACTCTTGGTCTTGAACTAGTGGAAAAGAACTTTCATGGCATTGACTGCATCGATAATAGCCTCAAAACTTTGTCTTGAAGTGGTTGTTGTTGAAGATCCAATGACCAGCTGTCCACTTCAAGAACCACAAGTATATAGTTAAAAATTATTAATGAATTTCATGCTGATCTTGCTTTTTGTTTCTAAATCACTTCAGGAAAGAAACACGATTTAAATTATAAAAAAATAAGAGTAATATATTTTACACAAATACAATTTTAATATGAGCAAGTGAGCTTTTCGACTCAATCAGTTGAGTGCTTATTTTGACATTGGTAAGGATTGCAAATTATTCCCATTTTACGAATGAAACAACAGTTCTCAAGATGTTTCCATGACAGTTCCTGACTGAGTTTCAATTGAAAGCATTTTATAAGATGTTATATTAAATACAAAAAAAGTATTATAAAATGGTTTGTTTAAGCTTCCGATATGTAAACTGTTTATCTATCCGTTACTACGGCAATACCAGCGATATCGTTCGTCTCTGCGCTCTTTAATCTCTGTGGCGCTAAATTCCAAGGAATGTCGCTACACATCTTTAATTCTGGAAATATTCCACATTAAAGTTTTTTTCTCTCTTCACAGAACTGAACTCGTAATGCTAAAAGATTAGGGAGTGAAGGCTCGCCCGATGGTTGTGTTCCAAATACAATTCTTGGTTTTTCAAACAGTGGCCAATGTTTCATCAACGTTTCGTCGGCAAGCTTCACCATCGACGTCCGGTATACAGCCAACATGACGACGTCTAAACGTTATTCAATCAAACATTCATGACTGAAACCAACTTGACGATATACTGATTGCTCGGTGTTGGCAATTTAGTCTGAGATGATCACTGCCCTGGTGACCGTTGACGCGGATGGACATTTGATGATGGGAGGATCTTTGATCCCTCACAGGAGCTGGAATGCTAGTGTTGGAGGCGTGCCAGCCCAGTGGCTTGTGACATTTAGTAGTGGTTTGGAGGTTAGGAAGCGGCCGTGGCCCCCTGGTGGCGTTCTCACGGGGTTCAGAGGGCGCTCGCTGATGCCGGCTGGCGCAATCGCTGAAAGGTCGCGCTTCGAGACCCTCTGTCTGAACACGCACTCCGGGGAACACGCGTGCTGTTTGTTGTCCGTCTTCCACGCTTTAGTCACTCTTGCTCGCTTCGGTTGCGCAACTACACCCGCGGCAAAGTGGAGATGGCAATCAGAGATGTCACAACTACGAAGCATTCACCACCGACGAGAAACTTAATTGACTTCTTTACTTCAGCACGTTTTATACTGAAAATGTTCCTTCTCCACTTTCGAATCATCTTCTTCGTGATCACCACCTTCTCCCCCTTCCATTATTTAATATTTCCTTTCATATTTTCATGTTTTCTTCCTACAGAAGTACTTATTACCTTAGCCATCAATCTTATAGATTGTCTATCTGGTGTCCCTTGGCATCCAATACCCTTTTACTTACTGATTTATATAACGTCTTCGCTGCAACGATAGTCGTACCGTCATTAAATCCGTGGACCTCAGTATTATAACAGGTCTCGTGTTCTCTTCATGAAAGTACCTTTCCACATTGATTTTTTTCTCTTTTTGCTGTCAAAATTGGCAATAAAGAAAAATAAAATATTCAATATGAAAATTTCATACAAACTCAGCAGCTGTTTATTTAATCTTCTGATTTAATTTAATATACAGCCGATTATGTTCTAAATAGAAGGAACGTATAGCAACATTCCTTGGAATTTAGCGCCACAGAGATTATAGAGCGCAGAGACGAACAATATCGCTGGTATTGCCATAGTAACGGATAGATAAACAGTGTACATATCTGAAGCTTAAATAAACCATTTTATAATGTATATAACATCTCACTTACAGACTACGTGACCAGTGGCTATAATTGGTGATCCCGCCGAGTAATGAATGGCTATAAACCCAACGTCGTTTTACTTCTCTATTAAACCTTTATTTTCTTTCTGAGGAATAGACTGATTGGCTTATTTGTTTACAATAAAGATATTTATCTGACATTCGATGAATTAACTAAGATATAAAATGGTCAAAACGTCATATACAATGTAATACAAAGTACATGAAGCTGTATTCCTGCTTCCTCACGAAGTCAAGTAAGTATACAAGATATCAAAACCCAATTATTCCGTTACATTACGCGTCAAATATACTTGCATTTAGAAGCTTCAGTTCAAACTTAATCATCTATTGAGAGATCCTAGCAGTAAAGCAGGAAATAAACTATTTTAATCAATTATAAATTTTGTTGTCTTATACACCGGTTGGAACGAAACGAGTGGTTTCCTACTAAATTGCTTCTGATGTGTTCATCCATCTTATTTACTTAATAAAATAAAAATTATGGGCTGATTCGTAAATATGATAAGCTCGTCGACAGTGACCGTAACATTTCTTTGCTGATAATCTATTCGGTTTTTACCGTCAGTCCTTTATCAATTATTATTTCATAGACGTCATTATTTATTTATTTAAATATCTCAATGATAAAGTAACGCGCTTTTTGTGAAGTTTATAAGAAGGAAAAGCCCGACTGTGACTTGAAAGCAGAAAGGACCACACCGAAATTATGAATTTGACCTACAAGCTAACGAACTGAACAAAGAAAGAAAAACAAAAATAAGAAAATATTTGTCTCACAAGAAGAAAATAGTATACATTTATGTGAATTATTAAAAGTCTTCACAATAAAGTTTACGGCAATGTATTGAAGAGCAGAATAAGAGAAGAGTGAACAATATGGAGGACTTTGACCAAGAGAAAGGATAGATTAATAGGCCACCTTTTGAGACACGAGGGTCTTGTAAAATTACGGGGGAGTGTGTGGGGTAAGAAGAGAAGAGGTGGGAGAATGTGGTAGTTATGTAGAAATGAAAAGGCTTGCACAGAATATGTTAGGATTGAGGGTTGCATCAGACCAATCCAAGGACTTGTTACTACTAAAACACAGAGTAAGAAACTGGCTTGTTCTAGAACTTTGCAATAAACCAATTACATTTTCCGATAAATTAAATTTTGCAGTTCGTAACAAAAATAGGACAAAGTGTTGTGGCTTTACCATCTATCTGGGAAAACCAACTAATCAGCCTAATTTGCCCGGGTCCAATAAAAACACCATTAAATATCCATTTCCCGGACTATTTTAATAACGGGCCTCGATGACGTTAATACACTTTTATTTTCTTTATTTACTGTTAATATGGAAAAAGAAAGAATCTCCATGGTGATAATTCTGAGTCGTTTTTTTTTCTGCACAAGAACCATGGATCAGCCTCAACTGGCAAATTCAATAAGTTTCAGAACTATTTTCCCAAGCAACACGCGAGGCCAAGGCAAATCCTTTATTAATAAACGAGTGACTATTTATAGAGGCAGGACCTCGAGCTCCTCGTCTAAAGGACACGTGCACTGCAACTGCGAGTACATAGGGTCGTCCAAATAAAAGTCATAATTCGTCGTGACTTTCTCCCTGGCCGCTGTGCACTTGTTCCAGCACAATGGACCGCGACGGACATGGAGAAAGCCACGAATATATTCACTTGTGTGTGTGTGTGTGACACATCAAAGTGAAAAGTCGCCTTTCGCACAGACAACATTCCTAAGATGTCATGTCTCAAAAAAAGTAAAATAACGAATAATTGTCAGAAACAATTTAATAAAGTAAATCGTCTATTCTTTCAAAATAATTAAATCTAACCAATTAACGACCAATAGCGGAACATATATATTTTTAAATTAACACATGCGATACTTCTTCACCAGGTTTGCAACTTCATAAAGTGGCAATTTTTGGTAATTAATAGGTTAGTGCAATATCTTTTTTTTTGTACAAATTGTCTAGAAAATTTTCACGAAATTAACTGTTTAAGTCCCCAAACACTGCGACGAAACGTCGTATGAATTAAATATAAAAAATTTAAAGTCTCTTATTGAGCGTTAATTTATTCGATTTAATAAAATGTTGGCTCACGTTTCGTTCCTATTCTTGGAATTTCGTCAGTTGTAAAAATCTTCTTACTTGTACAAGTCTGAATATAATTTTGTTATTATTGAGTCATCATATGTTCTTAAAGATATGTAATATAACAGTGGCATGGAGATTCAGTCTCCGCGTCTTATATATTTTGACTAATAATAATAATAATGATAATTTTGAAAGTAAATAATGTTTCAATCGAATGACGTCACTCCTACAAATGTCATGTTAGATGAAAAATTAACAAAAACAAGATAACGAATTTTCCAATAAACTGACAAAAGTTAAGTTCCACTCAATTATTCCGTAAACGTTGCATTCGGTTACGATTTTTCATCACCTGATGAGAACAATTGTTTATTGGTTACTTCATCCTCATTTTGTTAACTGAAGTTGTGGCGCAGAGTAACTGTTTAAGGAAGTGTATGTTCAACGATTGCCCTTTGATGATGGCCGCTGTTAATCGTCCTCTGGCGATGGCCGACGTTTGTCTTAGATTTCGCGTTGACGTCGTAATGAGTGGTTATTAGAATCGACCTTGTCCGCCTTCCACGCCAAGGTCCGAGTTCGACTTCCGCACAGTCTCGTCCGTCTCCATGGTCCGGAGGGTAATTCTCGTCCAACCCCGCTCTGGTCGCCATTGTCATGTAAATTAACGAGCAGGTGCAGCGCGCCTAATAACACTGCGCCGTAATGTTTACGTGCCACTGCCATAAATCCCATAACGACCGCGTCGTGGCGCTGGAGCTTGTGTAATCATGTGTGTTTTATGCTAATAGGCTCTTAGGGAAGTATCGCCGTTACAGCTTACAGGAATTCAGCAGGTCGTCCGTGAAGTGAGTCAAAAAAAGTACCTCCATATCGTCCGATTATGAACAGAAAATGAGAAAAATGCTTAATTTCCGTTATCTGAATTAACACGAACTAGCAGACTTGCGTAGTTTTTATTTCCATTTTTTTTTTGGTTAACATTTATCCTTTTCTTGTAAGATATCTTGAAGAACGGGGAATTAATGCAACAGCTGCAGTGTATTGCATTATAACAAATTTAACGACCCATTGAAACGACCGTCTTATTAGCTTCTGAAGATAATTATTAATAATATTATTTAAATAAAATTTCTAAATTTCGGTACTAATTTGTATAGGTCGAAAGGTTTAGCCATGATGTTATAAAAGTTTCCTCAGTCTCAATTATGTTCCTAATTAGTCAAAAATAAAAATAAATTTAACGAGAAAAATTTTAGCGCATAGTAATGCGATAATAAATTCTTATAAGTAAAATAGTTCATGAGACATAAACGGATAAAAATTTTAAAGGCCGCAATGTTTGTGCGTTCTGCAGATCCAAAAAAAAATCTGTTTATGCCACATGAAGTAAAGTATTTATGATCACATACAAAAAATCTAAGATGGCCATCCTTATATCAACGAAAAAAAAGGGTTATAAGTCCAAACCAATTTTATTGGTAGATTATTTGCAACATTGGCTCATGTTATAGAAAAAAAGTATGAAGTGGGGAAACAGGAAACAATGTAATATTAGTTCAGTGAAAATAACAGGAGTATCAAAAAAGCTTGTAATAGAAATTGTAATGCGTACTGCAATTAAAAATTTTACTTTCTAAATTAACGATAAACAAATGTAATAAACAGACGAAATAATCGCAAGGTGTTTTTTCAAGATATATTAGGGAAACGAAGGACGAGTAATGATGTTGAGACTGTGAAGAGCATTGAGGTTAGTAGGAAATGATGGGTAACGGGGCAACAAAAGACGAATCGTGAGACAAAACGAATGAATAGTTTCGAGACGATGGTGAAAGACAACTATTACCGGGAGATTTATACAGGGAAATTGTGTGTGCGAAATAAGGTCAGCGGCGAATAAACGCAATCGCATGGCAGCAGAAGACGCCTCTCTCATATATCAAACAAATTACGACCGCGGGGGATGGTGGTTGAACCAGATCCATTTGGGTTTCGCAAAACCGGCCGCAAGGTGGCATCCGGGTCGCAAGGTTAATCTTACACCTCCCAGACTTGCGCAAACCGAACATCGAGACTTAAGGCACATATAATAGAATTGGCACGGTCCACAGCTCGGAGGCTCAAACACAAAGGTAACCCTGGTCGGTAGAATCAGCCATCCAGTTCGGGATTGCATTACGTTGTAATTATATCATTAGATTTAAAGGGGATAGTCACGATCTGCAATGCAGGCAAAAACAACGCGCATAGCTCGATTTTTAAGTATTTGGATAAACTAGTTAAATTTCTAACAATTAAAAAACTTGCCTAATTGCAGTCTCACGTTGATATTGTAGCTCGAGATTTATATTGGTAGTTATTAGCCAGTAATCATAACTGTAATTCACTGCTCTGTCACTATAACAATCACAAATAAACAGCCAGCGCGTTGATGTTCCTTTTTTTTCTCCAAAGATTCTCTTACACAGCCAGCCACAGATATTGCCTCAACTTTCGAACTTTTATAATTTTATTTGTCAATATACATTCCTTGCTTTTTTTATTAATTTAATATAAAAACTTTTTATCTTTACAATTATCATTCGGTATAATAAATGATTCTAGAACATACAATATTAAAATAATGAATTTACAAATTTAAAATAGAGTATATATTTAATTTATAGACATGGAGGTAGGTTAATTCATTGCTAAAGTTATTTTAGCAGATGTTTGTGTGTGTACCTGAGAGGCATACGACGTGCGTGGGTGGGTGAACTGCTTACTGGAGGATATATGAGGATGTGGCATGATGGTAAGGTGGGTTAGGATGTGCCTGAATATTTAAGGGGAAGGATGAGGTCAATTGGGAGTTTTATTTTGAACCGACGGAAGCGTAGAGATGGAGGAGGATTGTCCTGAAATTGCTGGATCGTGGAGTTTGGGTGGTTGAGGGCGTTTTTAATTAGGGAGGTTATGGATTTGGAAATTACGGAATTTAATTTGGGAAGTTTGATGTTGTGGTGGATGACGGAATTTCTAAGTTACCACATTCGTGGAATATTCCAGAAACAGAACATTATTGAAACAGAAAATATTTATAAACTAAATGTAAATAAATAAATAAAACGGTTTCGTTGTGTGGGACTCGAACCCGAGTCCACATTTCTGCAGTCCAGCTTTCAACCACTGGACTTCGATTGCAGGTTAATATAATATAATAAAATATTGGGGTCTTAAGTAAGATTCGTGATGTATCTAGATAATTTCTATGAACAAATCTGATAATAAAGGTTATTTTAAACATTATTGTTTTTACTTGTGCCGCTCAATAGCAAGTAATATATCGATATATATCTAAACTTATATAACGATATACATCAAAAAAACATATCAACGTCAGACTTAAACTGGATTAGAGTTTTTATTGTGTCAAAATTTATTTATCATTCCAGAGTATTTAATTAATTAAAGTAATTTATTTAAGTAATGAATTAATAATTTTTTGCAGAGCAAGAGAACGTCATTAAGAATGGCTGATAATTCTTTAGCATAATTCAACTTAATCTCCTATGCTCTCGTCCTTTAACGTTTATACTAAAAATTAGTTTTTACGGGGGGCACATAACTTACTTTTAGGAACACGAAACACTTCCTTCCTTTTTTTGGTAACGTTTCCTAACTTGTGCCATCCGACTTTTTATATCTAATTTCCTCCTACGGTATTCTAGTGTGCAAATGGAAAATTAATCCACATCTCCCTCACGTCTGCGTTACGAAAATAATATTTCGTTGATTTTTCATGTTTTGGTTCCTTACTGAGTCAGAATGCTCCTGGTTTTTTTATTGACAAGGGAATAAATAAAAAGTCCTGATCCCGAGGAATGTTTTTTTTTATTGAAGCTGTGTCTATCGACTGTCCTGAATTCTGCCGTCCAAAGTAGAAAAGCAGTAAAGTAAAATTTTTCTCGACTTTTGAAAATATTTCACGGAAAAAATGTATTATAATTAATTTATAAAAACAAATTCATATTTCTTCGTATAGATAAAACCATTTTCAAGGAGATATGGGTTTTATATAAATGTCGAAACTCGAAAAAAAAATTATCCCTTGATTTGTCAAAAACATTTTTTTTTAGACTTACTGCCTTTGCCTTTTGTGTATGCTGCTATTAAATGGTGCGATAATATAAGGTTCATAACACTTGTAATTAGCAGGATGTAAATTTGATAGGTATAAAATCGTCATCATGTGGCGATTAAGATGGAATTAAGTTCATGAATATTTAAGACGTGACGCCCTAGAAATCTGCTTGAAATGCGATTATAGTGCGTAATGTTGCAATCTTACGACCCCGTGAATAGGAAGAATAGGAACAAATGGTGCAAGAACGTGTTAATCGTATTCAACTTGAGTATAATCTCGTTAGCCAGCCAGCTCCAGGTTCCAAGAGAGGATCGGAGAAATCTCCATGAAAATAGCGTCAGACCGCACCCAATCAGGAGGCCATTGTTACGCGGCGGCGGCGGCGGCGGATGCGACACGCCCACGCAACAGGGTCGCGGGTTCGGCTCCTGACCCGTTGCGACATCACACGCGATCAGACAGGGACACTGGGAGTCAGTCGCATTGCATCGTGGGACGTTGATGCGCTTTGCTTTAAAATCACATTACATTAATTTTAACTTCATTGAATTTCTACTAGCTGTAAAATTGTATAATACTATTCGATATATTTTTTAATTTTTTTTATTCACTAATTACACTAATAACCTGTTTTCTTGAGTATCTATAACAGGCCTTATTTTAATTTCTTACAATGTTTGTCTTACAGATTTATTCTATTTTATTTTATAAATAATTATTTTCTTAAACAATAATAAAACTAATAAACTAAAACTAAAAACAGAAGGGTATAGGGTGAATGGGAGTGGGAGGATTGAAGGGAAAGTGCTGTGAGATCACAGCTGGCGGAATATGGAAGGGAAGAAAGAGAAGGGAGAGGAAAACTATGTTAAGTCATAGCTGCTTCCATCTTCTTTTACATTACATTACAGACTGAGATTTTTTAACATTTTTTTATAATACTTATATATATATATATATACATCAAATATGGAAGTATATTTTTTGCAGGGGGTCTGTAGAGCAGACTGTGTATTATGCAGACGCTCTCCCTCCTGCATAAGTTCTACCAGTAAAGATGCGTGGAGGTCAGCCATTGCTCTATTCTTGTCTCCTGGGCTTCCTTTTGGAGGCAGGAGGAGACAGTCTTTCAATGTTCGCTTCCTCCACCCTTCTTTCTGCATCTCCACTTCTCTAGCACAGGTTGTACTTCCAGCTCCGGAATTCCGGTTTCCCTCATTTTCCGGCGTCCAGGATATGAGGGTTGGTTTAAGCTGGCTTCTTCAAGTGTATTTTTTTTTTCATTTCTACCGCCATATTGATACGAAGATGTCGGGAGTGTATGTATCCTTGTCTGTTCATATCTGTTTTACTCTCCGGTTCCTGGGATTACCGGGGTCCAGGAGAGTGAGTGATGACGTCACTGTCAGTCACAACATCTTTGAGGGACCCAAAGAAGTGTCGAATTGTTTGAAGCAGTTACAACCAATGTCTTCCTCTCTACCCGCTTTTCAGAGAAAATCGATTTTTTTTTCCTTTATGACTATGGAGCTTCCATCTAAGGTTGTTTGCAGTTATATCTTCCTAGCTCAATCCGGGGGATATCTCTGGTTTGTTATATTTTCGAGCACTGTTATTAAATACGGATCCCTGATTACAACTTTTAGATCATCCATGTCCTTTAAGGCATTCCGTTCATCTTGATTTATGTCATATCCAGGGCAATCAAACACTACATGTTCAGGAGAGGTTGGCTGGCTCTTCGCACTTGCACAGGGTTTCTTTTTATCCTACTATTCGATACACCGTCTAAAATATGTTCCTGAAGGGTAAATTCCTTTTAATACGAGAAACATCAACCAGTCCTTAATGTCTATTGCACACAGAGGCCAGTGCGGCAGTTTCAAAACCAGAGGGAAAACCAAGGTAATGGAGTGTAGTTTGGGAAACAGCGGAATAACAAAGGATGTCAGTTTGGGAAGGGATATTTTGACGGTTTTGTTAAAGAATTCTGCTTCTTGGGAAGCGTAATAACTAGGGGATGGTAGAAGTATAGAAGATATAAAGAGTAGGATAGCACAGGCAAGAAAGGCTTTAGCGACGATAAGACGATTTAACAACGTACGGATATTATAAGTGCGAATATTAAGAAATCGTTGCTAAAAATGTTGGTATGCAGCGTGGCGTTATATAGGTGCGAAACGTGGACGAAATATATATATATATGAGTCAGGAAATGACATTGTCATGTTTATTAAAACAGTTAATGGGGAAAGGACAGAGAGATAGAAAGAAGATGACTTACCTGAGGTTCATAGATGGTAGACACCTTGTGAGGTTTAGAGAACTTGAATTTTCGGAGGCACCGCCCCCTTCATCAGAAAGTTAGGAGGACATTTCCAGTGATCGGCTAGCCGATATATATATATATATATATATATAATGTAGACGATCCGGCGTTCCTCCGTAATCGAGGATTTAAATGCTTTTTGGGCGCCAGGTATTTTTTAATAAAAATACCAAAAGTGGATTATAATAGCTTTAATCCATTTCAGAACATGAGAAAAATTATCACTACAGGGCGTGGTCTTTCTCCGTCCGTAACTGCCGACACATCCTTCTCCTTTCACTACCCCGTGACGACTGCTTAAGTCTCGCCAGACTACATTGTTGGCCCGAGTTGCGACAATTGCAACTCGCAAGCTGGCCCGCATTGTTGTGTGTAACTTTTCATGTTACAATATATATATATATATATATATATATATAGGAAACTTGAAACTTTATTTCAATCTTTTTTATATACTGAAACCAATCACTGTACCAACTAAAATATTTTTAAAAATTAAAAGTTTTTATATGAAATATTATTCATTCAATACGCTGAATATTTCACCTTAAGCGATGATGCTTTCAAAAAAAGTATTCTCCTGTCTGTCTGTCTGTCTGTCTATCATATAAATGTTTCTCTCTCTCTCTCTCTATTCTTATCATGAACAAACTATTGTTATTGCATATTTCCCTAAATAATAACAATAGCCTTGTTTCCCCCTTAGTTTCGCGATGAGACGAATGTAACGTAATTTATAAATGAAATTAGGCTCAAACATCATTACAGCCTAACCGGTCTTTTTAGTTTTTCAGTGATCAGACTTATTTTCTTCTCGATTAGACACGCACAGAGAGAAAGCAAGTTTATATATATATATATATATATATATATATATATATATATATATATTATATGAGATAAGAGAAGGGATAGATCAATAGGCCACGTTTTAAGGCATGAGGGGTCTTGTAAAATTAGCATTAGAGGGAAGTGTGTGTGGGGTGAGATCAGAAGAGGGAGGTGAAGGATGGTATGAGCTAGGGAGATTAGGGAGGATGTTCAGACCAGTCTTAGGACTGAATACAACAACCACAACAAACGGAAGGGAAAATTTGGCGGAATTTAAGGAATTCTTGCTGCTTTAGGAAGCGTAATAGTTCGGGATGGTAGAAGTATAGTAGACATGAGCAAGATGTGTCAGTGAAAAGAAGTGGCGGTTTTGTGGAGTTGAAGTTTGGAGTTGAAGGATCTTCTCGTTAGCTGTGACGTGTGGCTTGGCACCACCCTGGCTGGCATTGTTCTGGAGCCGCCACGGAACCAATTTGCCACACGGGATTTGCATAAATAGGTGACGCAACGCGGCGGGCGACACGCACGCATTCCTGCCACGATTGCGTAACCCACGCACGCAAATCCCGGAAACTTACAACGTTGTCCTCGGCTCCAACTCAAACCCTCTAGTTCCTACTAGCGTTACGTGGATTCGCAGGATCACGTCCAAAGGATTTGCGATTACCATTCAAAAAAAATGGAAAGGTTACAGAAAACCAAAATATAAATCAATCCACAATTGCTACTATTTTCATCTATTTAGGGGAAGTGGCGCAATAGTAACCAGACCAAAGTCCCAAGGTAACACACCTCAGCACAGGGGTCTTTAGATTCGTCCAGAAGAGTTATAAGATACCTGTAAATGTCTTTTGAACCAGTTTCTCTCTCGTGTCTCGTCTCAAGGGTTATCTGCAAGAGTGATCTTTCGGGCCTCTTACTAGACGACCTGTTTACGTCACGGTTCCGCGTTTTAGAAGGTCCCTGGCTCGATTCTGTGTCGTTCAAATTAGTCATCACTTCACGGACATTCCAGTCACCACTTTGCCTGCCTAACAGCTCGACCGACCTCAATATCCAAATAGGATCACACCGCCTCGCTGATCCTTCTCTTCCCCTATTAATAGCAGGATGACAGTAATTAAAGAGAAGAAAAGTACTTCAACTGAGTTGAAATGCTTTCCGAAGGATTTAACTAGAAACAACGCAACATTGTATTATGTTTATACTCTGAAAGTCATACGTGATATGAAGGTAACGCAGGTCCTACTGTCGTCACTGTCGAAATAGTAGAGCCCTGAGTTTGAAGCCTCACTGTGACCATTCCACGTTAGTGTAAAAAGAATTGAAAGCCATTTTATGATAAGTAAATAAAAAAATTAAAAACATTTTAAACATGCGTATCGGCGAAGAAACTAAAACAAGTCAGTGTATTTTTTGTCTTTCTTTCATATTGCTCGACTTTGACTATTCCTATATTTCAAAGTGTTGCTTTAAATGGTCTAAAAATTTAGTAAAAGACTGCGAATAGATTCAGGAGGATTTTCACTAAGTTTGAATTGTCTCCGTGTGTAACGTTTTTAAAAATAAATTGTTAAGTGCAGGGAGAAAGGAAAGATTTTTTGGAGCGATTAAAAAATCGTGCAAAAATTTGTACCGTTGCTACATCAATGAAGCTTATATTTTATATTTATGACTTTCAACCGCTACAAGAAAACCTTTTCCGCACTCTTCTGCGATGCGCTGTCCATTTTAATTAATTAATTTTAAAAAATTAAATCGATTAACGTCTGCTATTAAAAAATAAAAACCGTCTGTAAAAATCGGCTGATAATTATTAAATTTGTTATTTATTTAAACGACGTTTCTGCGCATATTCGCGCCTTCTTCAGGTTTATAATCAAATTATTGTTACAATCCAATTATCAAAAACTACCAAATTGTTGTAATCGTTAATTTATTTCTACCAAAGTGAGGTCCGAGGCAGCAGTAAGAACTTATCCAGTCAACAGCTTGAACAATTTTGTAGAAAAACCCACAGACAATAAAACCGATAGTTCCTACAAAGTGAAAGAAGTAAGGAAAAATAATCGATTAGAAAGGAAAGAATTGAGTAAACAGAGGATTATAAATGACGTAGCCTTCAACAGGCTGAATAAATGAGAAGAACATGCCAATAGGAACTTTTGAGTGACAAACTCGTATCACCAGATTTATGAAATTTAAAGCACTCTTTTTCCGGTTTAAAATCCAACAACTTTAGGAAGTATTCACCTTCAGGGAAATGCAGATTCTTCATACCGTGAATTTATGGAAGTAAATGAATTCAACTGTAGTATTGTGTTCTTCTTATTTACAAGGTCCCCGTTTTTTAACAGTGGAAGATGAGCAAGAGAAAACGAATGAGAGATTCTGCCTCATGGAGAGAAAGAATTGCAAAGAAATACTTAGGGAGATGGAAGGGAATGCATGCAAAAAAACTTCCATTGGGTCCTTAGGAGAAGACGGTCACATTTCTCAGCTGGTGTATAGAAGAAGCCAATGTGTGTCCTCCGGAAAATCTAGTTTTAGTAATAATAATAATAATAATAATCATATTCCGTAGATCCTGTAAAGAAGCTAAGCTTCAAGGATGTGGAATAATGGGTCAGGGCTGTGTACATTTATTACATTATTTTATTGTATAAAAGATAAATATACTTATAACAAATTTTTGTATTATAAACTATTATAAATTACTCTTCTCCGATTCTTCTATAAATTCCTTTATTGAATAGAAGGAGGAGTGGCTAAGCAAAAATGAGCGTAATTCAGTGTTAAATTTACCTTGATTATCATTGGACAACTGTTTAATTCTGTGCTGACTGCAGTCACGTGTTGAAGATGGATAATGCACACCTTCCTTCCTTTCTGTGCAATTGACAATGTTTTACATTTTTTATACAGATTATTTTTGTTCCTTGTATTGAAGGGATGAATATCAGTATTATTCAAAAATAAGTGCCTCCTATTTGTGATTACAAATAACATCCATCAATGAATAAATGTATTGGCACGTTAAAGTGAAAATGCCTAACAGAGTTCTGCAAGAAGTTGGTGTGAGGAAACCTGCCTGACATATTGCTCTAATAACACGTTTTTGACTAATAAAAATCTTATCTATGCCTGCTGCTGAGTTGCCCCAAAATATAATACCATATGATAAAACAGAATGAAAATATGCAAAGTATACTAATTTTCTTGTTTTTAGATGACTGAAGGTGGAAGGACATTGACAGCATCACATGTAGCTGTAGCTGAGTTTCTTAAGTAATTGATTAATCTGATCATCAGTCCAATTTAATTTATTATTTACTAAGAGACCTAAGAATTTAACAGAGGAAGTTTCATTTACATTTTTGCTGTCGTATTTAAGTGTTATTATAGATTGTAAAGTTGTGTTGAGTGTGTGTGTGTGAAATTGCATGGAATGTGTTTTGTCACAGTTATTTGTTAGTCCGTCGCAGGTTAGTTAAATTATTGTTACTTGCCTCTTCTAGTGTGTCTTTGTTACTTTTTACTATTACACTAGTATCATCCATCTGCAAAGAGGATAGCTTTAGAAGTTGAATCTATGGTATTAGGAAGATCATTTATATATATAAGGAATAATAATGGCCCTAATACTGATCCCTGTGGGACCCCAGATGAAGTAACTGCCCATGTCCGCTCTTCCCTTTCATGTGAGGAGTGTGGATGATCCTTTTATGGAAATACTTGACAAAGCTTCAATAGATAAGTGATTTCTGTCCCGCGACCACAGATAATGAGGCGTGGTCCAGGCTCTCAGTCTAAAGATCAAAGGCACATCTGATCTTCTGCTCCAGTGCGCGTCAGCGAAGAAAAACACACATCGCACGGTCAAGGCCCTGCAAAGTGTCAAACCAATAGCGGCAAAGCCACGATTTACTACTGAGAACCTCAATAGGCTGTGATTGCTCGATTTCTGTTCATTATTACGGATAGTGACTTCATTCAGTCAAAAGGATTTTGTTCTTGATGCGGAAAACCAAAAGAAATATAACTATACTCTAAATGTATATGGTCGTCGTACACTGTTTTCCATTCGAGACTTGGAATTTCACCGCCGCACCACGCTGCAACGTCACAATAAATTAGTAATGGACGACTTCTGCTGTTCCAACCCTCTGGTCAGGCGCGTCGGGAAAGACCAATTCAGGAATGTAAATAATAATAATAATAATAACATGACGTAAAATATAAATGTTACAAATAATTTCTTTGATGAAAATTAAAGTGTGCTCATTCCTCACAAATTTCAGCCTAAAATTTATATTTGCATCTGAAGAGGTTCCAAAGAGAGGAGCGATATTTTAATTAATATATTCTCAAAAAAAATAATTTATTAAAATTTATTTCTGACTAATTTGGCTTTTATATTCGATTATTTCAATTAAAGTCAGATAAATATATGTTTTGTTACTTATGCACTCGCTTTGCTTGGAGAGCTCGGGAGGTCTCGAAGGACTTCTGAGGAACCAAAATAGTAGAGCCCTCAGCTTGAAGCCTCACTGTCCCATTATTATTTTAAAAGGTTTCATTTTTTTCCAGAATCTAATGCCATTTTATGATTTGTTAATAATAATAATAAAATTTAAAGCATATTACACGTGTGTTGTGGAGAAGAAACTGAAAAAAAAGTCAGGATGTTTTTGTCTTATTTTCATATAGCTCGACTTTGACAACTCATAGATTTCAAACTGTTGCTTTAAATGGTCTAAAAATTTACTACAAGACAGTGCAAACCTATCCGCAAAGTTTCTATCATCTGTGTGGCATCAGTTTTTTTTCTTAAATTAAATAATTTCCGACCGACTTTTACCGCCATTTTTTATTTAAGATCCTTGATGCGTGAAATGCCGTGCGTCATCAGCCACGTCTCATAACCTTAAGATTCAATCGAGAACCGATCCTTTTCCGTATCCCCGATAACATAACGGTACCATTACGGTACTCACCCACTGCGACTGAGTCAGTCAATCATTGGGCGTGTAAAACTTAAGTTGAGCACCGCTCGAAACCGCAAACAGCACCAGTCTCATTTTTGTCATTAATAAATAATATTTATGAAGACAAAAAAGTTGAAACGGAATATGGAAAACGAATCATACTGCAAGGAGAATAAATAAATAACAACCCTACGTTTTGCCGACGATATTGTAGTATTAGGGGAAGCAGAACACAATAAATGGGATGAACGGGGTCCTGGTGAAAGAGTTCAATATGAGGATTAATACAGGGAAAGCCGAGGTAAGGGAGTGTGGTTTGGGAAACAGTAAAATAACAAAGGCTGTTAGATTGGGAAGAGATATTTTGACGGAAACGTAATAACTAGAGTAGGATAGCACAGACAAGGAAGAGGAATTTACTTACGGGTAATGTAAGTCTGAATATTAGGAAATCGTCTCTGAAAATGTTCCTATGCAGCGTGGCGTTATATGGGTGCGACACGTGGGCGATAGGAATTGCGGAAAGGAAAAGAATAGAAGCATTTGAAATGTGAAGGCCAATACGCTAAGCTGATGATGAAGGAATGTTAGTTATGGACAGTATTAATACTGAATACCGCAACAACAGTTCCGAATCGAGTGTAAGAGGAGGACGCCATGTTGGAGAGACGATCCTCTATGTGGGACAAGCACGATCCTCTTACTTTCAACACCCCCACCTGCTGACCTCGAACCGGCGACCCTCCGCGACAAGAATGGGTGTGCCTCGTGAGCGAGCTTCTGGGCAGAACGAACTTTCCAGGTAATAACCGTTAAGATAGTCAAGCAAGCAAGCACCGAAAGTACAAGGCCTTTCCTGTCCCCAGGCTCACTCCTCTACGACTGAAAACAAAAGCTAAGTAAATGCCACTGACTCATGGCCGTGCAGATCACAAATAACAGCGAGGAATCTCCACGGACCACGACCAAGGCAGCACACCTTGGGAAAGAAAGGTGCGACCCAATGGAAACGGAAGGGGGTAATCCCCAAATTAGACTGAGGAAACTAAAAACTAAAATTAAACTTTCTCTCTTCCTTCCCCAATAAGAAATTGGGATTACAAATTGCTTCATAATGAAAACCGCACTAGAAACAATTTGTGGTGATTCATGACCCTTATAGTCGGGTAAAGCAAAAATAATTTAGTTTTTTTATTTACGTATACATGACGGAAGACGACAATGGTTTGGTGGGGCCGAGTAGGCGGGAAAACGTCACCGTCTGCAACATTGTTGGCTGCAACATTGTTGATGGCCTGGAAGAGATGAGATTGGACAGTTGTTGCAGAGAGGCTGCCTGAGAGACGCCAAGGAGAGACGAAGCAGTGGCAGAACAAGGCGACATGTATAAAATTTAGTTTCTGCACATTTAAGAAAAGAGATTCATTTGGTGGGAGTACAGAAAATAAAAGGACAACATTTGATGGTGAAGGAGAGGCGCTAGAGAATCTTAATATGAAGAAGACGTGACCCAGCAAAGGAACAACCGGCATACGAACAAAAACGAAGAACGACGTCATCTGGTAACGGCAATTTACCTCGGCTTTTCCACACAAACCATTCTCGTCTGATTCGCGAATTTAATTTTCAACTATATCGTTGTTCGTCACCCGCGTTGTTCCCTGGAGCAGCAGCCATTTAAGAAGCTGCGTAGAGTATTATTTTTGCTTTTACCGACTGAGCTAATGATTAAATTGATATCGTAAATTTATATGTTTTCCACTATAACTTAATTTGAGTTATATTTCTATTCAAATTAAATTCATTATTATTATTATTGTTTGTTTGATTGTACAACAATATTTTTGATGGTGTAACCAACGAACACCACAAATTAGAACGGCTTTTAAGCCACAGAAAAATTGCAAAGAATTTTTTTTTTCTTTAATCAATAAGGCAGCTCGTATCAGCCTAGTGATTTTATAATACATACAGTGTTTACGTATGAACGCGTTCTTTTATTTTAATGGATCGTACAAAGGGTAGATTAAAAACGTCATGCAGTTCTTAATTCGTCTTTTTTTTTAAAAGTACAACACCAACATTTACGGTCAAATAAGTCGAAAACATAAATTAAGCATTGTTTTACAAATAAAGTTATTTTATAAACTACGTTCCGCCCCGAAGATGTCCTCATTTATAGGACGAAACGTCGTTTAAAATTTTTTTGGGGAGAAATAATTTTATTTTTCTGACTCATGTGGCCATTATTATTATTGTTATTCTCGATGATTTTAATTTTGTGCCTTGTTTTTTTTTAAAAAAATGTAATTTATTGTAGGTCGCGTCAATTATAAAGTCATTAGCGACCAACATAAATTTCATTAGCACATATGAACAGTATTAAGGTGAGTCGGAAGAAGACTTGGAAATCATAATAAATGGCATAAACGTGGTCCTGGAGAAAAGACTAATGGAGTGAAAACCAAGGTAATAGAGTGTAGTTTGGAAAAACAGTGGAATAAGGAAGGCTGTTAGATTGGGAAGGTATATTTTGACGTACATTAAGGAATTCTGCTTCTTGGAAAGCGTAATATCTAGAGAAGGATAGGACAGGGAAAGGAAGGCTTTAGCGAGTAAGAGGAATTTACTCACGGGTAAAGTAAGTGTGAATATTAGGAAATCGTTACTAAAAGTGAACTAGAATGAGAAGGGATATTTTGCCGGAAGTTAATAAATTCTTCTACTTGGGATGGTAGAAGTATAGTAGAGATAAAGATTAGAATATCACAGTCAAGGAAGGCTTTGGCGGAAAAGAGGAATTTACTTACAGGTAAATTAAGTGTGAATATCAGGAAATCGTTACTAAAAGATTTCTTATGGAGTGTGGCGTTATATGGGTGCGAAACGTGGACGATAGGAATTGCGGAAAGGAAAAGAATAGAATCATTTGAAATGCGGTGCTATAGGAGAAAGTGGATAGAATCTTCAACGAGGAAGTTGTAAACAGAAGAGGGAAAGAGCGAACAATATGCAGGACGTTTACCAAGAGAAGGGATAGATTAATAGGCCACGTTTTAAGACATAAGTGGTCTTGTAAAATTAGCATTAGAGGGAAGTGTGTGAGGTAAGAACAGAAGAGGGAGGCCAAGGATGGATACGCAAAGTAAATTAGGGAGGATGTGGGATGTGTTAGGACTGAATACCACAACAACAACTACGCATTATCTTTTTTTTTTTAAGAAAATTGAAATCTGTTGGGTCTCTGTGGACTCTGGCGAGTTGTGAGGCGAGAGACGACGACAATGGTCCTTAATGGAGCTCGCTTGTTAGGTGGGAAAGGCTGCACTCAATTAAAACAGCACAGCAGAGGTGCTTTGTGATGAAAGACGTTGGTTGGTTGCGCCACGGCTACTGGGAAATGTTTAGCTAAGTTACAAACTAGTCCGGCCTTTTCCAATCAGGACAAAGGTCGTGATCGGTCGTGGTTAGACAGACACATCCCAGATGAACGCACCTTGACGCAATCAGGCTCTGGGAGAAATTCCAAACCTCCGATCGTTAACTGACAACACTTTACTGCTTCACAACGCGACTTGAAATTAATGGGGCGGACCCATTTCCAAACTTCCAACATGACACGCTGCACCCAAATCACAGTGATAAGTGAATTGATGATAATGCAATTACGTTTCCCCGGTTAATATGCAGTTGGGGAATGTTTTAGACGAATCGCGCTGTCTCTATCCCCAACGCCAGAAAAAAGGTTAATAGACAAACAGCCTGTGCA
This sequence comes from Eucriotettix oculatus, assembly GCA_034510155.1. NCBI lineage: Eukaryota > Metazoa > Arthropoda > Insecta > Orthoptera > Tetrigidae > Eucriotettix > Eucriotettix oculatus. The sequence goes on along the minus strand of CM067382.1, from coordinate 58,757,783 downwards.
GTCAATGTTTGAAGAATTTGTTGAGGTATTGAGTCAGGTAGTCGATTTATTTGAATATCTCGTAAACTGCCGTTCATAACTAAAAGGGTGGGGCAATGAATATGTTCGTCTTTAGGAGACACGGGGAATGAAATTTTTTTGGGGGGTAACAGGCTACATGAGGGTGATCCTGAAACAGGCAACTCCCCTTTAATAGCATAGGAAGGTAGAGCAAGGTAGCCAAGGGTTAACTAGGGCCCCCGGGCTATGGTTTAAGGATCCTACCCTCGCGGTGTTTCACCTAAAGAGATGCAGGGAAAACCCTAGAAAACCTGCATCAGGTAGGTCGGGCATTGGGTACTATTCTCACGCCCTTCCCTGTGAATGACGGGAGACGAGTCTGCTGTGGGGTCGCAGCATTCCCTTCTCCGTGTCTCCACCAGTTTCAGGAGGCAGTTGGCCGACTGATCCAATGGGATCAGCGGACAGCTCTTGCCATATGCCCAAGGTCTTTGACCCCGGTACATATACCTCCTAAAATAGGTGAAGGTGTCTCGGCATATGAGAACTTTGATAAAAAAAATACCCAGAGAGAGTGCGAGGCATCCCCGACATGATCAGGTAAGCCCCGCAGTCACTCTGGGCTGGAAAACTCCCGCAGCGCCCATGATATGAATGAAATTTGAAAATACTGTAAATAAATTGCTACAGAGCTGAAATTTTTAACTGCGTGTTAACAACGCACATGTTTAACAATGTGTGAATATTTTTTTTAAAACTTGTTTTTATTTGACATATTTTGAAAATTATTTTCAAAATTTGGCAGTTTTGAAAAATGTTCCTTGCGTTACGTACTTGAATATATATTTCAGCCCTTTTTCACGTTTATATGCAGGACTTTACCTTTGTTATCAACTATCAGTATTATTTTTGAAATTGAATAAAACAGAAGAAGAAAAAAATTTGTTTCTCTCCTCAAAGAGCTTCATACGGTTTCTTAAAAAACACGGCACTTTTCAGCACTTTGCAAAATTCTTTTCACGTAAACTATTTGAAATATTAAACAAAAAAATACTAGTATTTGAAAGGTATTAACATATAGATTATGTACAAAAAGATTTTGAAACCGGAAGAAGATTGCTTTAAGGGACACGGGGACTGAAATTTGAATTTCCTGTAAATGAATCGATACTCAGCTGAAATATTAACTTTGTGTTAACTTATTTTTTTTTGTTGAGATATTTTCAAAATTTTGCAGTTTTGAAAAGGTTCCTTACCGTTACGTACTTGAATATATTTGAGTTGTTTTACATATATATGTAGGACTTGACCATCGTGGACGATAGGAGTTGCGGAAAAGGGAAAGAATAGAAGCCTATGAAATGTGGTGCTATAAGAGAATGAGATGTGTGGATAGAATCACTAACGAGGAAGTTATAAACAGAATAGGGGAAGAGCGAACAATATGGAGAAAGTTGAACAAGAGAAGGGAAAGGAAAATAGGCCACGTTTTGAGACATAGGGTCTTGTAAAATTAGCAGCATTAGGGAATGTGGGAGTAAGAAGAGAAGAGGGAGGCCAAGGATGGTTGAGCTAAGGAGATTAGGGAGGACGTGGGACGTGCTATTTATGTGGAAATGACAAGGCTTGCACAAGACAGGTTAGCATGGAGAGTTGCATCTTAGGACATTCACTTATGCATTTAACTAATTTAAGTTAATATGTTGTTAAAAAAAATTTAAAGTTGCTGAAAAAAACCCACATTGTGTTCTTTTCAAAGTTTTCTTTCCAAGTGGGTCCAGTATGGAAACTCACTGGGGATTTTCGGGGTGGATCCACCTTTTCGATCCCTGATTTTTTTTTCTCCTAAAATAAAAATCCCGATGGGTAAAAAAAATAAATGGCAAGATAAACTTGAAACCAAATAAAATAGTTATAAAGTAGTGTATTAATTTTAAAATAAGCACTCTGAGTCTGTAAGAATAAGTTATGGTTACAATTTCAGTAATCAACCCGTTAAGTCGTCCCTCAGAAGAGCAAATTTTAGCTGCCAATTCTGAAAAGTTTAGGCACAAATCCCGATAATAATGGAATTTATAAAGCACTAGAATTATATACTGACAAAATAGACATCCTAAGAATATTTGTAATCTAATAATTGTTTTTTTTTCTAGAATATTTGAAATGTTTCTCGACTGACACCAATTTCCGAGTCGGTGCCGTTTGTGGTTTTCGATGTCCGCCATTTTGTGGAGATGAGTCTGGGTACTAGGTTACGCACTGTTTTGTGGGAGAAAGAAACTAAAAATAACACCGACAGAGGTTCTATAGTAGTTTTATGACCACTTTCACTTAACATAAAGATATCCAAGTATGTCCGTTTCTTATGCGTTTAACTACAGCGCCGGAGCAACAAAATGGGTGAATCTCCAAGAGTCGTGCGTAATCTCCCATAAAAGTCGAAACCTGCTGCTGCTGCGTCCTCTCTCATGTTTATGTGGCACTTATAAACGTCTTGGGAAACACACACTTGCTTGCTTTCCTCATCCGTCCCCTTTCTCGATTTGTCTATTGTCACCATACTCGCAAAACGAGCAACGCTTCTTATTTTTTTAAAAAAAAGAAGAAAAAAACTTTGCTAGCAATGGCCTAGTCTGTTCTTTGGTTCTCTGTGGATCACATAACAGAAAACAAGACTTAAACTGTATTCTGTAATAGTATATGGCTCTTAGAATATGTTAAAAAAAATTGTTTTCGACCGATTAAGTCAGAAAATATATGACAAACACCTGAAGAGGTGTCAAGTGTTAGGTTGAAAACATTGTACAGTAAATTAAAGGTCAAAATAAAAAAAATTGGATATATTCAAAGGACTATGTTCTTCATGAACAATTCTCGGGTTTTCAACCGGGTAAGTATAAAGTTTGAACACGACGTTTCCATGGCTTGCTCTGCCATCTTCTTCAGGTGAACTGAGAATTGTTCATGAATAATATACACCGGGAAAGCCCACGCTCTCTTATGACTATGTTCTAGTTATAAACTTTAATAAATAGTTGCAGATGAGGATTACAGATAAATGTAATGTTGGACTTATCGGTTTATTAAACAATCAGTCATAGACATACAAGTATACAATAACATTTCTTAGACGTCATCATATAGTTATCATACTTGAATATTATCTATATATTTTTTAAACTTAACACCTGATTATAATACAATTTCACGCTACAATTTTTTACTCATCGAGTACACGTCACAAACTGATTTTGGAGTTTGATACGAATGTATAAATTCCTCTCGAGTTTCCAACCGGGTCAAAGATTTTAACAGTGACGTTTCGATGGCTTGCTCTGCCATCATCTTCAGACAAGTAGCTTTCGATAAGACGCGTATTCTGGACCGAGCTAATTGCTATTGGGATAGCGTTATTTTGGAGGCAATAAACATCAGGTCCAGTGAGAATTTACTGAATAGAGATTCTGGATTCCAATTGAGCCTGGCTTGGAACCCATTGTTTCACCGGAGGAACAAGGATCTGAGTCACGGGACCCCAGATGCAGCGGAGACGGACCACGTGACCGCAGCCACGGGGGACTAGAGCATGACTAAGCAAGTGGACCAATGGGAGACGCCTTCGCTCCCGCGTCCCACATCTAGCAAATCACAGGCGGTTTGTGCTTGCACAGACTTGCCTCAGACTATATAAATGCCTACACTCACCGAATTTGACACTTCAGTCTGAAGATGATGGCAGAGCAAGCCATCGAAACGTCACTGTTAAAATCTTTGACCCGGTTGGAAACTCGAGAGGAATTTATACATGCCATTCACCGGGAAAGACCTCGTACTTTGATACGAATGTTCAAAGAACTTAAATACTACTCTTTCTTTTTCTTTTCTCCACGGCTCTGCTCTACAGCCCATTGAGGGCCTGGACCTACCGAGTCGACTGCGGACTGTTATCTTGACAGGACACATTCCGAATTTGGAGTGTGACACGTGGTCAGCGTATCGATCCCGGTCTTCTCATCGACCATGTAAATACTACTCTGCTACATGAAATTTACACTTGACATCAAAGAGTTCTATTGGTAGTTACTTTCAAATCTCGAAGGAAACAAATGCTTCCTCGACTAGCGCCTTCTAAATAACTGTGAACAAATTTTGGAGGTAAATTCAAGGAAGATGAAGCGTTGAATGCCAAATTCCAACACTCCGTATTAACAAAGACGTTGCAGACCTTAGTCGGAAGAGACTTCACACTTTGACATGTCAATATATATCATATTTTAGTTACGATAAACGCAGACACACAATAAAACACATCCTGTTTGTTCTGGGTAAACCATGACATTCGATTCTGTAAACAGCATTACTTTTTATAAGCAACAATATAGGCACATTACCAATCAAACAAGAGTTTCCAAAATGCAGGAGGAAATTTTTTAATGTTTATGAGCTTATTTTGTGAGAAGTATTTGATGTTATGTCTACTGATATTTAAATGCATTCTTCATTTTTCTATGTAATTTAGGGTGTGTATACTATTTTTTTTGTGTGTGAACTATTTGGCATACTATTTTAATGTACCCTGTAGTGAATCGCTGGTATTTGGAACCATAGCTGACTGCGAATCGGCCAATGAAACGCTGTGTAGCAAATTCAGGATCCGTTAGAAACCAAAGAGAAATTTCTAGAAAAATCTTGTTGTTGTGGTGTTAATCAGGAGCCACGTGGCCGATATGGATTTAAAACAGAGTTTTCGTAACGTCAAAGTGGGACCCCTGTTAAGAAAAAATATTTAATGTATTTCATTGCACCTTGAGGTGTCTTACATTGTAGAGGTCATAGCCGAGTGCAGGAGGTGAAGCAATCAATGTCCATCAGCACGCAAAGGACATGCTGAAGAATTCGGATATCGTGATAGGACACGAGGAGCCTTGCACAAGGAGGACCAGCAGCAGCAGCACGCCTTCAGCAAGCACGGAAACGTCGCTGTTCCTATCGGCGACTTGGAAAGACCCCAATGTCCAGGCAAATAAATACCAGTTCATTTCTCTCCGCCTTGTATTGAAGAGCATCTCACGACATCATTGCATCACTTGTTGCGCTTTCTTTCCGAGCTCGCTTTCTCGGTGGTGTCTTGGCTTGGGAGCAAAACGGTCCGGTGCTTCTCAAAAGCACGCAACTTAGTCGCTTGGGAAGCTGCTGGGTTTCGCCACTCTCCCACACTCTTGACTCGGGAAAATGGAATGTTTCCGAAACACTGGAAAAATGATCCCACGTCCGATCGTCTCTTCGTTCCCGTCAACAACCACCCCTTAGCTTAATTAATCTGGAACTTCCGCAGTTCAGGAAATCATTACATTAAACTCCAAGAATGAATTTCATTTTCAGTTATAGCTTGAATTAAATATAGAAAAATTTTTTTTTGGTAAATATTGTTTATATTCAGGGTTTTTGTACAATGCCAAAATAGATCATGGCGTCAGAACTGGGTCAGAAGCAACGTACTGTTCACTGTGAAGGGATGCAGACAAAATACCATTAAAATTGAAACAACTAGCTGACGTACAATGCGACAGAGCTCATTGTCCGACAAGACTGGATCAACATCACTTCATATAACGTCCGAATCAGAACGTGTATCGTTATTTTATGAAGTTTTAGGAGATGAATATCCCCCTATTCATTTCAAGTTTAAGTCGAATATTTGTCTATTAATAATAAGCTTTTTTACATTGAAAGAGGGAACACAATTTACTTGGTCCAGACCTAATTTATATTATTGCTATTTTCAATCTTTATGCCGGCAATTATATATATATATATATATATATATATGGGGTCTTTATCTAATTTCATTTCCTTCCATCAAAGTTTGATTTTTACATTCCACTAAAAAAATTAATTTATTATTATCTTAATTTATAACACACTATTTCATTATTTTAGACCTTGAAATTTTTGTTCAAGGAAGTAGGGAATATATATATATATATTACACAACTTTTCTCCGGTACTTGTTTCTTTCGTCAAGTGATTAAGTGCTGTAAGAACGAACGACGCCGGGGCACAACAACCCTCCTGGTCTATTTTTAAAGATTTTAAATAACCTGACGAAAGTAACAACAGTTGCGGAGGAACGTCATGTGGTATTTATTTTTGTCACTTTCAATTAGCATATTAATTTGGATCCTTCTCAATCTAATTAAGTCTTTACTTAATTACAGACGTTTTTCATTTTTTGAAGAAATTAGTTAATTTGGTTATATTACAGTATCATTTTTGGGCACATGAATACAAACGGTTAGAAAAATTAGAATTTTTTAGTGTGAAATACCTGAGGTTAATTATATATTTTTGAGCCAGTTAAAGTTTCTGTGTTCTATTTTTTATTTGATGATTTCCTTAATTAAGCCCTTTGTACTTCTCACACAGGGCGGCATCAAAAGAATAATCTGTGAAACATAAACTGCAATCCTACAACCAAATTTAGTATTATTTTAAATTTTACTAAATAACTCAAAGACAAACGAAGTCTATTACTTTATTCACACGACTCTTCTTCTGGAGACTTCGTCATCTGAAAGGCTTCTCTGTGAATAGGTCGTTAATTTAATTCTTTTGAAAATCAGACGTTAAGTGATACATTTCCTCCTTTTTGTCTTCTGATAATGTGTGAAACATGGGAAGCAACAAATTAGGTCTGAATGTGTACTTGCAAAATGAAACGTTATTGAAGAGAAATTCTTGGAGAAATTGTAAACAGGAACTAAAAGACAAAGAAATTAATTTTCGGGAGTCCATTTTGATTCTTTATTTCTGTTTGTGTAAAAGAGCAAGGAAGTTATGTTGCGCAGATGTTTTCTGCATCGCGTGTGGCGATCTTTGACCCACCCTGTGGCCTTTCATGTCTTATCTCCCGGTAAAAGCTGTCTGGGATTAATGGTGACCCCACTACTACATCTTCCTATTTCTCTCTCTCCACAATTCGAAAAAAGGAATCTAAAATTAAATAACAACTTTGTATAGAAGGCGGACTCGGGGACACTGAAGCATTAATAAAGACAGAGAGAAAGCTGCTTCACGTCTTTATTTCAGAATAATGTTTCTGGTTTTATGTTTTATTTGCTGTACATGTTTATGTTAGTGATCAGTTGGTTTTTAATCTTTTTGGTGTTTTAATTTTTCCTTGGCACTGCAGCCCATTGAGGGCCTTGGCCTTCCGGGTCGACTCCGGACTGGCATCTTACATGACACCATTTTGATTTTGGAGTGTGATTCGTGGTCAGCGTATCGCTCTCGGGCAGTCTTCATCCCAGTGTCCGTGACCCATGACGACACAAGCCCACGGGCGGGATTCGAACCCGGGGCCTCTTGTGTTGAGGGGCAGCGACGCTAGCCACTAGATCACAGGAGGTCGGCAGGATGACGCATTTATGAACTTCTGCTGCTAAAAATTCAGGTGTATTTGAATGTAATAATTTAGTGGTTTCGCTGTAAGCGTGTAATAGGAACTTCTTCGGTTATACTATTTTGAGCATATCCTCTACTCATTCTGTCCTATAAACTTTATATAAACTACTTTAATGGATCGATACAAAAAAAGGTCGTTTGTAACGGGTAAACACATCTGCACGGACTTTTTGTGGGTCGCGGGGTCAAAAGAAAGGAGACAGCATTTGAGCCAGGGGCTATAAAACCCAGACTTTACGTCGTGTATGGCGTGTTTCTGCCAATTTTGGTGAGATTTGGTAGCTTCGGCTGGTGTATTTTCCCAAATTGTAACCATAAATGCTATTGGTGAATATTCATCTCTGTCACCTGGATGATATAAACTAAAGAAATGGGGAGGAGATTTTCAAAAAGGTGTCCAGAGAGGTTTTAGTAAGAACATGTTTCGAGAGCGGTGAGACGGGAGAGTTGTTGGTGGACAGATGATTGTAATTTTGGTGTAGAGTGGCTGGACAGATGATGGGCATTATTGGACAGGTAGTGCAAGAGAAGGAGGATAACCGGAAATTGTCCTGAACCAGGGACAAATAGCGGCGGCGGCGGCGACTCTGGAGGAGGAAATTGCTACGAGGAAGGAGCGGGAATATTCACTAATCTGACATGGTAAATTACACCTGTAACCCTTTTTGCTGACTTCCTATACTGCCAGGTCCCAGTAGGTTTTGTGTGATTATATTCTGATATATGAGAAGGCCTATAATGTACGGACTCTTAGTTTAGAGTAAGAAAAATGTCACTTTTAAGAATTTAATTTATAAAAATTTTTACGTAAATATATTTGTAGTTTTAATTGAGAAAGAATTGCCGGCATAATATATATATATATATATATATGGGGTCTTTATCTAATTTCATTTCCTTCCATCAAAGTTTGATTTTTACATTCCACTAAAAAAATTAATTTATTATTATCTTAATTTATAACACACTATTTCATTATTTTACACCTTGAAATTTTTGTTCAAGGAAGTAGGGAATTAAAAGCAATCGTTGTTCATCATATAAATTTTATTTCAGGTTTTAAAGAAATGTCCAAGTTTTTTTCAAGACGAACAAGTAGTAGTCAGTATAGAAGGTCTGGTCAGTAGTCATTTATATTGCTTGAAGCGTAGTAAATATTTTTGCTGATCTTGCTTACAAATATTTTCCCCCCGGTTTTGGGCTAATCTCTACTTTTTTTATACTTATCTTTAATATTAGTGTATCCTGCGCGGCTAAAGTTCAGAATTTTGATTTATATAAACTTGTCTCAAGCATAGGAAGTTACTTGTGTTTCAATACCGACAAGTCTGGCAACAGACCTGGACGGACAATTGCTTGATCTAATTACCAAGTCGTGTGAATCGACTACCAATCGAGGACACAGGACAATACCTTGCTGGGAAAACTCTACGACAGATTGCGATTCAATCTATTCGACATAATAACGACCAAAAAAAAATTATCTGATATGAAGCCACTTAAATGGTATGAATCATGTTCCTAAAGCACTTTTGTCGCAAAAAAAAAGGAAAACAGTGGACATTTTAATTTATTACAGGAAAAAAACTTATGGCATTTTTTGTACAGTACAGATTTATTAATGCTTCCGTCTATTTGTTATCAATCTCTGACTATATAAAATTAGCATACAATGAAATAAGAACAGGAAATGATTGCAAAGAAAATAATTGTAAATAATAGTCAATATATGTATTAATGTTATGGGAACAAATCTTTTTCAACAAAGGTCTAACAAACGAAATGATACAATCAGAAACGTAAAATGTTCAGAGACAAACATAAACCCTGAACAAATTGGCGTGTTTCTAAATGACATAGAGAATAGTACTGATATAATAAAAATGAAAAAAGTTATCCAGGTAACAGCAAGTTGTGATTAACAAAATTGCAATCTAAGCTAAGGCACTCTTACCTATTTAGCTGATCTTACTTACAAATAATTTTCCCCGTTTTGCTAATCTCTAATATTTTTTATACTTATCTCTAATGCTACTGTTTACTAATTTAATAAGAAGAAGTGACAGTTTTTGTACTCTTGCAATTGCCAAATGGTTGTTTTAAAAATTTATAGTAAGGTACACTGTTAAAAATGTAATTTTGATGGTCACTAATAACACCCGGGTTGATGCGATATAAAGCCTTAATAATAATAATAATAAAATACATGCAGGATTTGCAATATTAACCTTCCGATTTCACACATATTAATGCAACGTTAAAGTTAAAAACCAAAAAGGGACAAGGTCCTGAGACATTTTAATCCTAATTAATTAGCAACAAACAAAGACACAAGTTATAAAATTTAATTGTGAAATAGGTATTTCTAACGAAATTTAAATTAGA